>PVHX01008343.1:0-62500 GCA_004024805.1 Geosciurus inauris | reverse complement strand
AATCAGGGTCAAACCAGCAGAGCCTATTTCTCACATTTCCAAAACTTTTCATGGTTTTTAAAATATTATTCCGTTGGGAGAAAACAATGACTTTAAAGACTTTGGATTGCTTATAAAGACGTGCAGCTTCAGGGATGGCCTGTGTCAAAGGAGAAAATAGCTTAAGACTTGTACATGGTATCTTGAGAATTTGCATCTTGGTGAAGGAGGGGCTTGTCCTTGCAGTTAATATTTTTTCAGATATTCTCCTTGATGCTCTATCATTTCTTTTCTAAAACTAAAATACTTTATGAATTTAAACTTTTCTCCAGTGGAGACTTGACTAGCTCTGGGAATTCAAACCTCTCCATTAGAATTTATTATGCTACACTTCTACTTCAATGCTGTTAGCATGACAGAATGAAGCCCTTTAAAAAAGGCCAAAAGTTGTACATTTCTGTTGGCCAATTACCCTTCCAAATAAAATCTCAAGGTGTAAATAAGGAGTACCCCAATGATATGTGAACAAATGACAGTGATTTAAGTAGTGGGGGCTCTTCTACTAACAAGATAAAGTGGTCAGGCAACTTTCCTTTCTTAAAATGTTACTGGAAACTGGTGAAATGATTTGAACAGTCTGGATGTTTTCAATGAGCTCTGTTCTACTGGTTCATGAATGCCTTTTATTTTATTTATTTTTTTAAAGATAATGCAACTACTTGGGTTTTTATCTACTTTCCTATTCACGATTAAAAATGTGATAAATCAGGTTTTTGGCTCTGAATAACAATGGCTTGATTTAGATTTCCTAGTAAATCTATTCAAAAGTGAAACAAAGGGTGCCTTTGGAGGATACCTTACACTTCACCTGGACCAGGCACATAAGGGCAATTCAGATAAAAATCTTGTTAGGAACTCAACAAGAAATAGAGGATTTTCTCTTTTCCCTGGTTCAGGCTTTATTTAAACTCTTCGTTCAAAAAAAATGAACAGAGTGATAGTCGGATTCTAATTTACAGATATAGCTTAGACGCATCTAATATTAAATTAGAAGATCACACAAGAAAACCATTTACACATAAAGGTTAAAACCAATATTTAAACTTTTAAAAACTTTATATTACATAAAGCCAAAATGAAACTAAATACATGTTAGCCAACTTCATTCACAAACATTAGTCAAAATATATACATTTAAAAAGAAACAACAACAAAAAACTCTATAATTGAGGACGGTTCTTTTTTCTAAAATGTGTTTTATCATAATTTGCAAATGAATTGCAGGCGACCTAAAAATAAGCTAATCCAAGAGGGAACTCCAAAACACATACAAAAGGTTCAAGTTGGAAGAGAAATGACAACTGGAAATGAGAGGCATCTGTCAAAAGCAATTCTGTGCTTTTTTCAGTTTTCCTAAATAATAAATATATAATTACCACTCAGACAAAAAGTCTGATTTAATCTCAGATAAAATTGCGATTCTGCAACAGTCCCGCAATATTTAAGTTAACTTTGACATTTGCTCAAATGTTTTTGAGTCTAAAACTGACTCAAATTTAGGGGAACGAAAATAACACATTTTCCAAGACTCAATGTTTTCACTGACATATACACATTTACAATCTTAAGGTGATTTCAGCCATAAGAGGAAATAGCAACCGTGCTCTTTTCCCTTTTTGTAAACCGTGTCAAAAATTCAAACCAGTGGACTCAGGGAGACTTAGTAGATTCTTTCTTAAGGGGGAGAAAATTCAATTGATAACTTCCATCTCACACATGTGTCTTGTTTAGATTTCTTGCTCTTTTGATTAAGAGCTCTTGCTCTGATTTGCATGTGGCGTGATAAACAAAAGAAACCGTGATCGTCTCACATACAAAAGGCCAGATTCGAGCTGGTCACTGGTCAAGAATGGATCCGGTCTGGGTATTCTGCTTGGGAGAACAGAGATCTACAAAGTTCAAGTAGTACAAACAGGGAGCAAGGCTGCTCAGAGCCATCCCGCTCGGAGAAACTAATGACACACATCAGCTTTTCCCGTGTGCCAGCCATTTCAGATCTAATATTTGAACAGAGTGCATGCAACGCAGACCGGGAGACAGGGAAGGAACGTAAAGAGAAACAAATGCAAAATGAACAATAAAACTTCCAACAACAAAACTGGAAAGCCCAACAAGTCAAAAAGTTACTCCTCCACCTCTGTGGGTCAAAACGCAACAGGTTCCGAAGTGCAAAGCAAACACCAACTGCTGCCGGATACAACCGCCCTCTTTAAAGTTGGCTGCCGAAGTGTGGGTCGGAAATGATCCTGGGAATTCACACGCACACTCGCCCGCGCCCTCGCGCGCTCTGCCACTCGCGCCCCGACTGGCATCTCTGCCTGTGCCTGGCACCTATACATCTTATGTATATACAAACCGGGCCCCCAGTGGCCTAAGGGCACACTGGGAGGCCGCGGAACTCGTACCTATACATATGTACACGCGTGCACACCGGTCCTCGCGAGGCGGCCCCGCGGGGTCATAGCGCGGCGGCGTAGGCCGCGGGGTAGGGGTCCAGCTGAGACTTGCCCATGCCGGGCAGCAGGATGTAGGCAAGTGGCGGCTGCAGCCCAGGGCTGGGCCACGCGCTGCAGTTGCACGGAATCATGTACCCCGGGTTGCTTGGGCTGGGGTGCGAGTGCGTGTGCCCCCCGGCGGCCGCGGCCGCCGCTGCAGCCGCTGCCGCCGCGCCGTGAAAGGCGCCAGCGCCCGCGGTGGGATAGCCCAGCGACGACGCGTACGGGAGGCCAGAGGACGACGACGAGATCTCTGCCATCTTGGAGCCCAGGTCAAGCAGTGAGTAGGGACTGCCGGCGGCGGCGGCGGCAGCAGCGGCGGCGGCGGCGGCGGCCGACTGCGGGAAGAAGACACGCGCGGCGGCGGCGGCTGCGGCGGCGGCCGCCTTCTCAGGGTTGGCGAGCAGGGACTCCGGCACCAGGCCGCCGCCCGCCCCGGCGTGGAGCCCGGCGCCCGCCTTGAGCGCCGGGTGCTCGGCATCAGTCACGCCGCCTAGACCGTAGGGCACAGGGAAGGCGAACTTGTCCTTCTTGAGCAGCGTCTTGGGCTTGCGCCGTGGCCGGTACTTGTAGTCGGGGTGCTCCTTCATGTGCATGGCGCGCAGGCGCTTCGCCTCGTCGATGAACGGCCGCTTCTCCGACTCGGTGAGCAGCTTCCACTCGGCGCCCAAGCGCTTGCTGATCTCCGAATTGTGCATCTTAGGGTTCTCCTGGGCCATCTTGCGCCGTTGAGCCCGCGACCACACCATGAAGGCGTTCATGGGCCGCTTGACGTGGTCCACCGGCTTGGACATGCTTTCACCGTGCCGCGGCTGCAGCCCGCCGCCGCCGCCGCCGCCCGGGCCCTCGCCCTCGGCCCGGAGGAAATCAATGTTGGCTGCCCGCGGGAACCCGCTCGGCCGGCTGGTGAGCGCCCGGCGTCGCTGCCGCACGGGAGGAGGGGGCTGGGGGACCAGCCCAGCGCCGCCTCGCCGCGCTCCCGGCCGCCTGGCTCTTCTCCCGCCGAGAAATCCTCTCTGGGACACTAGAACTTCTCGGCGGTGCTCCCACACTGCAGTGGCAGTTTGTCCGCTGCTTCCGTTTTGTCCTCTCCGGTTGAGTTTGCTCTCGATCTCCCCGCAGGTACAGGCTGCCTGGCAGAGCTGCTCCCCCCTCCTCCGTTTTCTCTTTCCTAATTGCAAAGGAGTCCCGAAAGTTGCGTCGCGGAGGCTCTACCAAGTTGAGCCCAGGAGCCCGCCGCCGCGTGCTGCCAAGTGCCAAAGGGGGCTCTCGGCGGCTGGAGTGTTTGGGTTTTCCTCGGTGACTTTCTCATTTGACAGAAGCAGATGGGGGTGGGGGAGGAGGGGAGGTGGCCCCGAAGGAAGAGGAGGGGGAGGTGGAGGAGAGTCCGGGCGCGCCACGGGAACGCAGAGCTCAGCAATGGATATAAATACAAATACAGCAGCACCAGCCGGTCTTCTTGGCTTCGGGCAGGGCGCGCTGATGGGAACCCCTCTATCGGCTGGGGCTTTTGGGGGGGGTACTGTTCCTCCAGCACCTGCCTTTCGAGTCTTCCTCTCGGCCTTTGCGCTGGAGGGGTGAGGAAGGAGGCTGGATGAGGCTAGAGCAGGCTTGGGGTCGCCTGGCCTCAGAGAAAATTCTGGCTCGCCCAGGCGCGGTGTCGGGCTGTACCCCGGGCCATGCTGGCTCCGCTCCCTCCGAGCCCCTCGGGGCGCGCCGGCCGACCAGAGCACGTCGGCGTGGAGGGCGGCGCAGCCTCTCCGCGGCAGCCCCGGCCGCGTCCCCTCCGCGCTCTTCTCAGCCGCCGCCCGGCACTTGCAACTAACTTCTCCCAAGTTTCCTGCGCCGGCGCCGCCGCGCCCCTCTCGACGCGCTCTCCTCCGAGCGTGCGTCGCGCCGGGGGCCCCCCTCTCTTCGGGGTTCTCCCTCTGCAGCAGACCTAGCACTGGGGCCAAGATGCTGAAAGAGGGGGTTTAAGGAAAACGCGCCATCACCTCGGTTTGCAGGTCTGCGATGGAGTTGATCCGGCTTTCCCCGCTGTGGCAGCCCAAAGGGTCCCTTCTTGGCCCAGGCCGCCACTCCGCCGATCCGAAGGCGGCTGGAGCCTTCTGCACCCGCTCAGGTGAGTGTCGCTACCTGCATGTGTAAGCGCCCAGAGCCAGCGCTGGGTGTGCATGTCCAGCCGCTGCAGTGTGTGTATATCTTGGGGCTTGCGGAGGAGGTGGAGCCCAGGACTGCAGGAGGGAGGAGGGACCAGAGGAGCCTCCTCCCGCTCCCACACCCCCAGGACCTTGAATTAACAGGATCCCCCCTCCTGCCCCCCGCCCCCTCCCAATACTCCTCCTCCCACTTCTTTTCACTTGAGAGCAGGTTTAGGCGAGTGGAGAGTCCGCAGCGCGCCGCGGAGTCTGCGCACTGTTTTGCGTTCGCATCCCCTGGTGTCACTACTCGCTGCCCTGGCGGGCCCAGCGCTGCTACTCGGTCGCGGCTCCAGGAGCATCTGCCCAAAGCATGAAGGAGGCGCGCCGAAGAAGGAGAGCCTTGCAACCTACGGTGGAAGAGGGTTAAACTCGGGGAAGGGGGGGACGCACCCTTGAAAATATTTGAGACTGTTCCTAGCAAGAAATTGCTCATTTTCCTTGGAGGTCCAGATGTAACTTGCAACAGATGCTTCCCGCATTTTCTTGCACTGCTGGTGCGTCTAGTCTGAAGTAGTGGAGTGAAAAATAGCTCAGGAGGGACTGAGCGTCCTCTTGGCAACCCTTTTGAAAAGGAGCTGGCCCAGGCTGAGATTATGCACCCTAGAGTTTTCAGCTCTTGAACAATTCTGTTTTGTTTTCTTTTAATCTTGGTCTCCACAACCATCTATATTGCGGGTCTCTTTAAGGTACAGTTAACTTTACAATATCTCACTTAACTGTACAAGGTGAAGTTGTTGATAACAAGAAATATAAATTATTTCAAAGAAAGAATTAAAACATTCATCACTTTATACTGGGATATTTTTATGCTTTTGAGTACAGTTTTCTTGCTTGGTAATTAGAACAGTTTTTTCTTTAATTGTCCGATGCAAAAAAAATCAAACAGGGTAGTTTTGTTTGCATGTTTTTCTCACTTCTTGATCTGCAGCACATCTGTCTGGGGGTTTTAGTCTCAAGGTGGTCTGCCTTCCAGGGAGAACTTGCTTGCCTTCTTTCTTTGGCAGTTTGAATTTGACCTAGCTATGTGTCATGTTCAAGTAGGAACTTCTATAAAAGGTTAACTTTTTAAGCCTTCCTGCAATTTATGTTGAGTTCACATCCACACAGAAACACAGAACATTGATTGTAATTATGAACTTAAATAAGAATTGTTTTAGGCCATGATATTATTTCAAAGTTGGACTTCTTTTGTTGCTCATTTTAATAAAAGACTAGTGATTTTTTCTTTTTAATTTTAGTTGTGATAACTACAAATGTGAATCATCAATAGCATGTTATATGGTTTTGTGTTTTTCTTAAGATGTCACATTTACAAATGTTTACTTTGTATCAGTTATGCCCTTGTATTGCTAAAACAATCAAACCTATTTCTCCAGAACCATATTCCTTTAACAGGCTCTATAAAGACACTGTCATTCAAAGCATTTTGGTGGTGCAATGAATGGGTGGTACAATATTAAAACATTAGCAGGTATAATTACATAGACTAGAATATTAAATATACTGTTTTCTGATAATAAACTACAAAATTATCATCCTTGAGCTTTTCAACTACTAACTTGTATAAGTTTGAGACAAAAAATATTATATACTGTCACACAAAGAATATATATTTAGGAACACAAGAGATGAAAAACTGTTATTCACTAAATACTATGAATAAAGTTGAGTCTAATCATAAAAAATTATCTTGACACATGAAAAGGATAAGGATTGAAGCAATGCATCTGATATTGGTGAATCAGATTATTTTACACTCTAAAATTTAAAATCTGCAACAAATTATTAGCACATTGGAAAAAATATATATGTGAATGAAATGTATGCTATGTATGCTATATCACATAAAAATAAAATGCAAAAAATTCCTTGGATACAGTTTTTCCAGTATAAACTGTGCAGAGGTAGCTGTTTAGTGATAGTGAATGAACTGAGTTTGGAAGTTCTCTAGGCCAGGAGTGTTGAACTATAGAAAACAAATATGTCATTTTAAAAAGTGACTATGTACTTGTTTGTCCATTCACCAAATAAAGCTTCACACATTTCAAAATAGGAAAGATTTGGACTTCAATTTTGCATTTTAGGGGATCAATATTCTTGGCCTAGGCCCTTCACAACCAAGGAAGGAGCCCTTCTATAAACTATGAATTAAAGGTGAGCAACCAGGTTTCACTGTTTATTCATCAAACTTCACCCTCTTTCCTGAACCTGGTTGAACTTTTAACAAAATAAAATTTTCAAGGCATTTTCATTCTTATGTACCAAAATGTAAATTCATTTTTCATTTCCTTCTATGTTGTATATGAATTGATGGTGTCATGTTTTTGTTCTTGTACCATTTTGTCCAAAAGATGAAAAATACTAGGATATAGGAAATGAAATAGTCTTATGTGAGGAAATAGTGAGGGAAGAATTATAAGTGTGATGGGCCTTGTCCACACTTGATAGTAAACACCTGGAGAAAAGACTAATTCCATCAGTGGAATTGTGTGTGTCTGTATTTCTCAGTAGCCACAGTAATAACCACCATCACAAATATATCTAATCAGACACGGAGAGATACTCTCAGAAAAAGTTGATGGGTCTGTTTAAATTGTTTTAATTTTCACCACCAAGCTCCTCCTAGTAAATGGTCTCCTTTTCAATTCTAAAACTTTCACTAGGAGGCAGCAATGAGGTTGTTGGGGAATTTAGAAATACTCTGGCAACACCAGACTGACTGGCTCGCTTTCTCTTTCTCTTCCACAAAAGAGGAGAATATCTAAGTCACCAGATGAACTACGACATTTCCCTCCATCTTTTTCAGTCTCCCCTCTCTCATTGGATTTTCACCCAGATAGTTCACTGTTGCATTTTGCTAGAACCATGAATGTGATAGACCTCAGCAAAGAAAGGAAATTGATGGGGAAATCCAGATGGAAGCGGTGGGTAATAAAGGTGATGTCATCAATATGAAGAGGGCAAATAATCACACCAGAAACTCTAAGAGCCTGCAGCTGTAGTCAGAGAACCTCGAGGTTCTGTTCTTAAGCAAGTGCAATGCCAGAATCCATGAGCTTTCATATTTGTATGGAAAGGCAATGCAGCCTGTTGGTCCTGTTAGGAAAGAGATGAGTGAATGATGTCAACAGCCAACCATAGACTTTCGCAACATCCCTCCTGTCCTACTATCAGTCCCTATAAAGGGAAAAAAAAAAAAAAAAACCCAAGGACACAATCCACATAAATCCCAAGAGACAATAAAAGCTGACTGAGTTCAATAGTCATGGCAGGAGCTACTAGCTATAAAAGTAGCCCTTTAGCATTTACTGCTAAATTTTCATCTTTGAAATTTCTGTCCCTTTATTCACACTGCTCCTGCCATACTTGAAAACTAGGAATATACAGATCATTTGTGGAGAACACTTTTCCTCATTTCTCCTTTACTGTGCTTAAGCAGGCTGGCCTTTTCAAAAGGGGTTTTACCTAGATGACACCAAGAAAACCAAAATAAAAAAACAGCCTCTTCTCACCACTCCCAAACCTTTATAATAAAAGACAATACAAAGAATCCAAGACAGAGAACTTCACAAAATTCTAATTTTTAGATCTCCATAATCCTCTAAAAGCATGGAACTCTTTGATTGTCTTAGGCAAAGTGCTTTTTAGGTGGGAGAGAGCTAGTCTTAAAACCAGAAATGAAGGAGATGTGGATAGTCAGCCTATCGTCCTGTGGCCTGTGTAATGAAAAATCCTTCCAACCTTCTGTAGTTTACAAATGAGGAGATTGGGTTCTGGTAGGGTGCAGTCACTTATAAATTTTGTTACCAGTATGAGCTAGTTTATTTATAGGACAAACAAGAGAGTGGGTCCCCCTTAAACCTCTCAGCAGATGGTAGATAGGTTGTGCTTCTGGTTTTACAGAAGTCAGACTGTCCTCCCTCTCAGCTCCAAGGTTGCTGAGTTCTGTGTGTCCCTCTGACTCCAATTTGGTTTTGTGTCTAGGGGTGGCCTGCTTTAGATCTCCTTTGCTGAGTAGTTTGCTTAACTTTATGAGTTATTGAGTTCCTAAGATACCATAACTTTACATGCATTATCTTATTTAATTTTTAGGAAAACCTTGTAAAGTAAGATTTACCATCTCCAACTTGCAGCTTGGGGAACAGAGCCTTAGAGTGGATAACTTGTCCAAGGTCACACAACGTTAAGTGGAAGAATTACAGTTTATATCACACTGGAGTCCTTAACCAGCACCACTTTGAGTGGAAGGCTCAGCCTCTTCCTGGCTCAGAGTCTTAATCCACCTACTTCCTCAAGCTTTCTGCGACTCACCCAGTGCCCCACTCCCTCTACAGGGAAGGAGGGAGGGAGTGTCCAGTGGTAATCTCTCTGGTAAGGTGCTCCAAAGCCACAACAATCCAGTCAGAAGGGACAATCCTCAAAGTCCATTCTGGCTACTCTGCTGCCAGGCCTCCCCTGGCTCATGAGGTCATCGCAGCTTTGGTCTGAGCTGCAATCCACTATCCCTCCTCCACTGGCCTCCCATAGCAAACACTGAACCATTGCCAGCCCTGAATAAACCCTGTCTCTACTCTTTCTCTGATAGCCAGGGGCTGCTAAAAGGACTCTCCTAACAATGTTATCTAATCTCCGTTGTTATTTCTCCCAGCTCTAGGTGGGGGCCTTCCTTCTTACCTCCTTCTCTTCTCCCTCCCTCTACTTTTCTTTTGTGAAGCACAGGCACACAAATTTGGTTTAATCATAGTTTCTGATTCATAATACATCCTTATAATTGGTCCACTCCTATTTGTTTAGCCTTTAATAATTTAACAAGCGCCTATGAATCTACCACTTAAAATAAAATCTGCTGGTACATCTATATCTAACCAAATGATCTCTGCAGTAGGCTAGCCACCTCCCCCATCCCATATAACCATTTTCATTCTCTTGATTTTGATATACTTTTTAAAAAGTATGTTTTGATTTTATTATTCTTATTGTTTTAGTTCTTTATATTTATTTTGCAGTACTGGGATTGAACCCAGGGACTCTACCACCGAACTACATCCCAGCTCTTTTATTTTTTATTTGGAGACAGGGGCTTGCTAAAATAAATTGCCCAGGCTTGCCTCAAACTTGCGATCCTCCTGCCTCAGCCTCCTGAGTTGCTGGGATTACAGGCCTGTGCCCCCATACTTGTGTATGTTTTTACTTTAATTTGTCTTTAATTTATAAGAGTTTTCATAATCTTTATTGACTTTTTCCATTTAATATGATTTGGATGCATCAGTCTTATTGAACCTTGCCGTATTTTATTCATATTAGCTGCTATCTAAAATTCAGTTGTATAAATGTGCCACAGTTTCCTGCTGTCTCTGTTCATGAGCATTGAGAGTTGTCCCCAGTTTTTAACCATTCTGAACTGGCTGCTAAAGGCATTCTCACTGATGTGTGTGCACTCAGGCAGAAAGCTGCAGTAATGGGAAACTCTCCTCCTTCCATGCCCTTGTCCATGGAATGCACGCGTGCCACCTGAGTCCATGTGTTTTTCTGTTTGCTTGGATTTTTCTCCAGGCATTCAGAGCATTGTTTTTTGTTGTTGTTGTTTTGTTTTGTTTTCTCATTTTGTTTTTGCTTTTAATAGTTTGCCTCATGTTTATTATCTGTGGGGTGACTGGTCCTATAGAAGCTATTTCTCCATTACCAGAATCCATCTGAAACTGATTGGAAGTAGGGGTGTTTAGTATTAGGTTTGATTTCTTTCCAGATGAATGCTCAATTTTTTAGAACCAATAATGGAAAAGATGGCCTTTTCATACTTCTCATGAGTGCTAATTTCACCATAAGTAAAACTGATGTGAGTTGGTTTCTGAGTTCTTTATTTTGCTTCATGTTTTTCAGTTATTTTTGTACCAATGTTGTGCTGTCCTAATTCTGGGAGAACAAGTCCTCTCATCTTCTTTTTCAAAAGTATCTTGGCTGCTCTTGGCCTTTGTATTTCCATAAAAGTTTTAGAACACATTGTCCAGTTCCAAATATTCTTTAAAAACCCAACTATCTTTTAAAAGCCTTTTAATTAAGAATGCTATAAACCCCTAGGTTGATTTAAGGAGAACCGTCTTTAAAAAGTTAGTTCTTTTAATCCATGAACCTAGTATCCCACCATTAATTTTGTTGTTCTTCTGCTCAGTAATAGCTTATAGTTCTTTTGGCAAAATTCTTATATCTCTATTATTCCTAAGTCTTAAAAATATATTTTATACCACTATAAGTAGCATATTTTAAAGTTGCTGTTTTTTAAGAAAGATAACATCTCTTGTTCAAGAATTTTATTTTCTGTTCATTGCTGGTATATAGAAATGCAATTGATTTTTATATGTTGACTTTGAAAGTGGCAACCTTGTGAAATTATTTTTAATTTAAATAATTGAAAATTCTTTTAGATTTTCTACATACAAAACCAGATAATCTGTACACATCAAGAGTTTTGTTCCTCCTTTCTAATTCTTGCATATTTTGCCTCTTCTTGCCTTGCTGTGCCATCTAGACTCTTCAGGTCATTGTTGAATAGAATTTGTGATGGTAGGTGTCCGTCCTTATCTTTGGTTCATGTATGGCTTACTTGGTGGGGGGTGGGGGGTGTCACAGTTCTCTTTCCAGAGTTTGGGACTTTTAACAGTGTAATTCAACACTGGTCCTATTGCCCTCCAAGCACACACATTGACAGTGTGCTGGGATTCTTCCTGGTTACACTTTTCTTAGTTCAGACAGTTGTCCTGCCAAGCCATTCAGCATTTAGAATAAAGATACCACTCATTGAGTCCATAAACCCTGAACACTGGAGAAGTCGCTCCTTCCTGCTTTCTTCCATTTACCTGGCATAGGTTTTGCCAAATAAAGTTGCTCACCGCTTGCCTGGTTATGACCTCAGGCTGCCGTGGCTTGCTCTTCTACCATTGTGTGAATGCATCTCACATTAGGAACTGTAGCCACTGGGCCTGCATGGTTAGGCAGAAACTCTAGGGCCCAGGAATTTCCTGCACCCCTTTTGGAGAGTGTAACCTCTTAGCCTCAGTGTCTGGTTGAGGACAAGCCAGAGCCCTTAAACCCTCCACATGGTCCATAACTAAATGAGAGCATTTGCTATACCCAAACTTTGTTTCCTTTTTCTATAGTCAAATAAACCATCAACAAGCAAAGCCATAATTCCTTCTGATTTTTGTTGCTTGAATATAATGACACAAGTTAGGAATCCTGAATATTAAAAAAATATATATAGTGATTCGTCTGATAGCAATCTGTGCCTAATCAATCCACCTTCCTGAAAAGATGACCCATGACCTCAGTGGACTTATCACCCTCCAATATTTGTCAAGCCACATTGTATTTTAACGCTATGTGCACTAAAGTGTTTCTATACACCAACTTCCTAGTTGACGTGTCTTTTTGTTCATTATCAGCCTCCAATTTCACATTCCAGTCAGTTGTCAGGAGTGGCTTGGCTCTAGAATCACAGGCACGCCTGCCGCGCTGCTTTTCAATGTGCTTTTAAAACAGTATTTGACATTTATGCATGCACACTGTCAGCTAGCAAGCACATCTATTGCTGTCAGAAAAAGTCCTGTTTTTGATACAATTTGTCTTTGTTTATTTACTTGAGACAAAAGGAAGCTTTCACTGTATCACAGGGTTTGCTTTTGAATAAAAGTCTGTCTTTATTACTTGGACACATGGGAGTGAGTTAAGAGGCTGGAAACAATATGACAAGAAAATGTTATTTGATGGATTTATCAATAATAGTTTGGAGTTGCTTTTTCTATGAACCTTTTGGGACGCAACTCCAAAAGGCTGAGTTGCCTACTCCCTGCTGTATGCATCTCTAGAGCATGGATCAGCTATTATCCTAGTGTCACACCTCTTGGTTACAACTATTAACCCATTTGTGTTTCCTTACCTATCTTTAGACACCCAAGGGCAAGGACCATATCTTTTTGATCTTCACATCTCAGCACCTAGCAAACCTCCTGGCATCACATAGGCACTCAATAAATTGTTGATGAATGAACAAATCAGCCACATGCTCTTAAGTCCATATATGCAGAGCCAAGAAGGGAGAGGTGGAAGATTTAACCCCATGGTTCTGATACAGGATTATCAAGCTAATCTTAATTAATTAATTAATCTTAATGAAGTCTAAAGTTGGGCTGGAAATGAGATGACTTAAATAATGTTAAATAATGTACCCCAAGTAAAACTCCCATATTCTTCACCTTCTATCATCAAGATATTTTAAGTATGATCCATTCCACATGCTCTTCCTCTCAATAATTTGGTCATTATCTAAGTCCTTAATTTTAAATTGCAATTGAGGACAGGTTTGTAACAAAGACAGTTCTGAATTTTCAACTGTCAAAGTTGTTGAACCTTAGGGTTTTAAAAAAATCCTCAACTGTAAGGTGAAATTTTATAATAAAATTAAGTCATATATTTTTATAAAATGAATGTAATACTTAAAGGATTGGCAATTGTACATACTCACTGAATACATTCTAAAAATCACATTATCTTTTCTTGCTGTGCTTTAACTGTGAGTATTGCAATTTTTATGGTAAGAATTCTTTGGACCTGGGCAGTGAACACTGAGAGAACTCTAACGTGCACCAAGACAAACTCTTTTATATTTGATTCCCCAAAGGAGGTGTGGAAAGAGGGCAGGTAAAGAACTACTCAAGTATTTTGTTTTGAACTTATGCTGTGGACTGAACTATGGTTCCACCCAAATATGTTGAAGCCCTAACCCCAGTGGCTATATTTTCAGATGGCGCCTCTATGAAAACAAAACAAAACAAAAACAAAACCAAGGTTAAGTAGGCTAATAACGGTGGGGCCCCAATCCAATAACATTAGTGCCCTGATAAGCTCTTGTAAGAACGGACATTAGAGAGCTTTGATCTCATTCCAACTCTCTTTCTCTCTCTCTTTTCCCTCCCTGCCCCCCATCTTGCCCCCATTCAGAGCTCAGAGGAAAGGCTATATAAGTACAAAGACACCAACTGCAAGTCAAGCAGAGATCCCTTACCAGAAATTGAATCATGCTGACATATTGATCTTGGACTTTCCGGTATCTGAACTGTGAGAAAATAAATTTCTTTTGTTTAAGCCACCTAGTCTGTGATGTTTTGTTATGGCAGCCCAGGCTGACTAGTACAACTTCTATAGTGTTTGATATTTTTCATCAAAATTTATTTTATTTTGTTTTTTCATCACACAAAAAACAATAAATATGTCTCCCATCCACTAGTAACTTTGCTCCTCCTCAGCCCCCAAATAAGGTTTTAGTTCTGAAGCAGATATTTCCTTCATCTTCTCAAATTATGCTAGTTCCTTCTATAAATACAGAAGAGTTTAGTGGCATAAACTGAAAATTGGTGGGGTAAATCTTTTTTCTTGGAAAAGCAGCGGTCTTGGATGTAAGGCTAGGACTGAGGGTCTGTATCTGGGAGTCTGAGGCTATGCTTAGGGGAACTCTACAAAGCACAAGGTCAAATCAGAGAGGCCAAATTTGTGTGTAGAGAGAGTGAAGAAAGTTATAAGAAGCATTCAAACTACATTACTTTTTTTTGTTTTTTTTGGTACTGAGGATTGAACTCAGGGGTACTTGACCACTGAGCCCCATCTCCAGCTCTATTTTGTGTTTTATGTAGAGACAGGGTCTCACTGAGTTGCTTAGCGCCCCGCCATTGCTGAGGCTGGCTTTGAACTCGCGATTCTCCTGTCTCAGCCTCCCTAAGTGCTGGGATTACAGGCATGTGCCACCATGCCCAGCTCCAGTGCATTCTTTTAAAGACCTCTTAGTTGCTTTAAACCCTGATGAGCAGGATTTAATATAGCAAGTAAAATAGGGAAACACAAAGGTTATGAAGTCTGCAATAGACTTTTTCCCAGCACAAAGAAAATGACTCCAAAGCTGCAGAAATTCTGTAATTCTATCAAGTTTGGACAGGATGAGGGAAAGGTTAGCCAGAAGCCCCTATGCCTGGCTGGGACCACTCTGTTGTAATCTTTTTTTCAGAGTAATGGCTCTTAATTTTTAATCCTGAAAAAGTAGCATTTTCTGTTACTTAGTTAAAAAGGAATAAACTCTCTTTTCCAGGCTTTCTGAGAGAAGCACAAATTTACTTTCCATGAGGAGAGAGACAAACTTCCCTTGATCACATATGTCACTTTTCACTTGTGTGATCATAACTCAAAGGAAATTATTTAATAAACTATATAGTTTAAATCTAAAGCATTAGACTATCTCAATCAAAAAGACAAATGCCAAAAAATATAATATTTTATATTCTCTCATAATATTTGTCTTACAGTTGGGAGGATTCTGGAGTCCCTCAATATTGTCCTAGTTTTAGGGGTTATGTTAGGAATTATATCTCTTTCTTTCTTTTTTTAATAAGTTTTATTTGCTTCGCTAGTAAAGGAGAAGCACAGAGAAGCCTCTGTCCCAGAGGCTATGATTCTGCCCATCAAGGGGATCAGGGGGCTTTTTTCCATATACCCTTATTTACTTATTTATTTTTTATGTGGTGCTGAGTATCAAAACCAGTGCCTCACATATGCCAACCAAACACTGTACCACTGAGCCACAACCCCAGCCCCTACATCTCTTTTTTTTAAAACTAATTTCTGATTTTGAAGTACAAATTCTTTATATAAATTATGACTTTGAAGTGAATAAATTCTCTTTGTTAGACTGCGAAAATAGTCTGTGCTTACATGAGGGCTAATTATACATCTAACAATAATACTGTTAAAAAATAGGAATAGAAACACAAGACATGGCCAGAGGACAAAAATCTTCACCTCAAAATTAACATGCAATGATACATTTCGATGACGTTTATTTGGTGGGATTCCATACCCTTTGCTTTAGCTATGGGCTTTTTACTTTCATCTCCATCAGGGAATATGTTGCTTAAGGAAAATATTAGTAATGTCTACCAAGATGGATTAATAAATTCCATTGCTGACTGGACTCCTACTCAATCTTGATGAATCAATGGTTTTGTGGTTTCTGAAATCAGCAGGGCTCATCAATTAAAATACATATTGCAATTAATGTTTTTAATTATAAACACTGAATAGGATGCTACCTCAGAGAATAAGCAACATGTGTTAAAAAGGCAGGTAGGAGCAACACAGTGAAAGAACTCTAAACTGGGAATCAAGCAAGTTGTATTTAAGTCCAAGGTTGGCTCCATACTGGTTGCCAGTTTAATTAGTGGAACCTCAGTCTCCTCATGTGCAAAATGGGAATAATAATATCACTCTTAGCTAATGTATAGGTTGTGAAAATCAGAAAGAAATGAGGCAATGTAAGCCAATGGCAAAATGAATACTATTTTTCAGATGAAACATCTATGAACTGCCCAAACCACAAGTGAAGACAGAGGTATACCTGATTCACCAAGGCAGAGGGATAAGATAGCAGGACATTAGGACTAAGGACAAGAAACCTCTTTCAATTGAATTGGCTAGAATTGTGAATATTTCTTCCCTCTGCAGAATTTTTATTTGAAGGCACTTTATGTGAATGTCTCCGCATTCATTTTGAATCTCAACACACTCTTCTGTTTGTTTCATAACTTAGGTAACTATCAAAAGCAACTGTCATGTCATATGACAATAAACAGGATTGTTTTTATAGCATCTTTATTAAGACGTAATTTACATACTATACAATTTATCCAGGGAAGGTGAATAATTCAACATTACTTAGTATACTCACAAATTTGTGTAATCATTACCACATTCAACTTTAGAAAAAAAGGAACCTCATAGCCATCAGCAGTTACTCTCCATGATTCTCCAACTGTACCTTCTCCACCCAGCCTTAGGCAATCACTAATCTACTTCGTGTCTCTGTAAATTTGCCTGTTCTGGATTTTTCATATAAACGCAGTCAAATGATGTGTGGTATTTGGTGAGAGGCTTCTTTCACTTAGGACAATGTTTTCAAGGTTCATTCAGGTTGCAGCATGTATCAGTGGTTTATTCTGTTTTATTGGTGACTAATATTTCTTTGTATGGACACATCACATTTTATTTATCCATTCATGAGTTGATGGACATTTGGGTTGCTTCTGCAATTTGGCTCTGATGTATTTCTATGAACATTCGTGGAACAATTTTTATTTTGCCATATCTTTTCATTTTTCTTGGGTATGTACCTAGGAGTGGAATTGCTATGTCATGTAGTAGCTCTATGTTTAAACTTTTGGTACTAGAAAGTACTATTAATAATAACAGTCTTACCTATTTTGCTTGTTTTCCAAAATGACTGTGCCAATGTCAGTTCCTATTAGCAGTGCATGAAGTTCCAATCTTTCCACATCCTCACTGTATTAGGGTTCTTCAGAGAAACAGACTCAATGAGAATTGACTTACATGAATGGAGGCTGAGAAGTCCCAAGATCTGTAGCAAGTTGGAGAACTAGGAAAATCACTAGTATAATTCAGTGGAGTCTGAAGGCCAAAGAAGAGAGAGATGGGATAACAGTGAAAGTCAAAGTGCAAGTCTGAAGACCTGAGAGCCAGGAGTACCCATGTCTGAAAGCAAGAGAAGACAGATGTCCCAGCTTGAACAGAAAAAGCAAGTTCATCCTTCCATTTTGTTCTATTTGAGCCCATTTTGGTGATGGCAATCTTCTTTTTTCAGCCTACTGATTCAAATGCTAATCTCTTCTAGAAACACCCTCGCAGACACACCCAGAAGAGATTTTTACCAAATATCTGGCCATCCCTTAGTCCAGTCAAGTTGACATATAAAATTAACTATCACATTGACTCACACTTGCTATTATGTATCTTTTACTTTAACTATTCTGCTTGCTGTGATATGGTATCTCATTGTGGTTTTGATTTGCATTTACATGGATAGCTAATGAGTTAAACTTTTCTTGTGTGTTTTTGATCATTAAAACTATGCTTTCTTTGGACAGATATCTATTCAGATTCTTTCTTCATCTTTAATTGGGCTATTTGCATTTTTATTGTTGAGTTGTAAGAGTCTTCTTGAAATAGGTAAGTATGAATCCTCCAACTTTGTTCTTTTTAAGATGGTTATGGCTACTTGGAATCACTTGCATTTCCATATTAATTGTAGATCAGCTTTGTAATACCAACTAAAGAGGCCACTTGGGATATTGATATGTATCAAAATCTGTATATTCATCAAATCTGTCAATCAATTTGGAAATTATTGCTATCTTAACAATCTATGTCTTTTGAAGCATGAACATGGAATGGCTTTTTATTTTTTTAGGGCTTTTTAAATTTCTTTAATATTTTATAGTTTTCAGTGAACAAATTTTACATTTCTTTTGTTTATTCCTAAGTGTTTATTATTTTGGATATTGTTTTAAATGGAATTATTTTCTTCATTTCATTTTCAAATTGTTGCTGGTGTTTGGGAATATGATTGGTGTTTATTTATTTATTTATTTGTTTGTTTAATTTTTTTTTGGTACCAGGAATTGAACTCAGAAATGTTTAACTATTAAGCCATACTCCCAGCCCTTTTTATTTTATTTTTTTAACTCTGAGACAGGGTCTCACTAAGTTGTTTAGAGCCTCACTAAGTTGCTGAGGCTGGCTTTGGATTTTTGATCCTCCTACCTCAGCCTCCTGAGCCACTTGGATGACAGGTATGCACTACTGTGCCTGGCATGTTTGATTTTTATGTATTGATCATTTGTCCTTCAACCTTATCGAACTCTTTTTAAAAAATTTCTAATAGTTTTTAGTGGATTCCTTAGGATTTCCTATATACAGAGTCATGCCAGGTTTAAAGATGTTTCTTTTCCTTTTTTTCCCTCTAATATGGATGACTTTGTATGAACAAATTGCTCTCACCAGAACCAGAACCTTCACTAAAATGCCGAACAGAAATGATGAGTTTTTAGTCTTCTACCATTAAGTGTAGTGTCACCTCTGGGTTTTTCGTAGATCACCTTTGTCAGGTTGAAGAAATTACTTTCTACTTCTAGTTTGTGTGTGTGTGTGTGTGTGTTTAAAATCATGACATGTTGAACTTAGTCACATGTTTTCCTGCATCTATTGAGATAGTCATGTAGTTATTTCAATAAAATAAAAGTATTTTATTGAAATGGTGTGTTAATAGTGATTACAGAACCAACCTTGTATTCTTAAAATGCAACATTCATGAGATATAATCTTTATAAATTTCTAGATTCAGTTTCCTAGTGTTATTGAGGACTTTAGTGTCTGTTCATATGAGGTATACACTCCTGTAATGCCTTTTTCTAGCTTTAACATCAGGGTCATATTGGTGTCACAGAGAGTTGGAAAGCATTTCCTCTTCTTTTGTTTTTTGGAAGAGTCTATGAAGAATTGGTATTAATACTTCTTTAAATGTTTGGTAGAATTCAGCAATGAAGCTAACTTGGCCTGGGCTTTTTTTGTAGCATGTTTTCAAATTATTAAGTATGATGATTAATTTTATGTGTTAACTTGGAGGGTGATTTTTGCATGAAATTGATATTTAAATTGTTGGACTTTGAGTAAAGAAGGTTGTCTCCCATAATGTGGGTGGGTCTCATTCCATCAGCAGAAAGCCTGAGGAAAGCAAAAGGAAAGTTCTCCTGCAGATTGCCTTCAAACTTCATCTGCTTCATGGGCTACCTGGGTCTGCATCCTGCCGGGCCACCTTTCCAGATTTGGGGCTTGCCAGCCTCCATAATCATGGGAGCCGGGAGATAATTCCTTGTAAAAACCTCCTTCTCTCAGTGTGTGTATATATATCCTATTGGTTCTGTTTCATTGAAGAACCCTAATTAAAACACAAATATACTTTCTTATAATGCGTTAACTCAGATTTTCTATTTCTTATTAAATTGTCTTTGGTGTTTTATATCTTTCTAGAAGTTTCCCCATTTCAGCTAAGTTATCTAATTTGATGGCATATAGTGTCCACAGTATTCTTTATAATCCTTTTAACTTATACAATACGTTACTGTCATTAGGTTGGTATTAATGTTACTTCTTTAATTTCTAATTTTCATAATTTTTGTTTTGGTTTTTTCCCCCTCTGGTCAGTTTGGATAAAGATTTTATGGTTTTATTGATCTTTTTAAAAAATCAGCTTTTGGTTTTCTTGATATTCTATATTGTTTTTTAGTCTTTATTTCACTAATTTCTACTCTATCATTTCTCTTCTTATTGCTTTAGGATTATGTTGGTTTCCCTTTTCTGGTGTCTTAGGTGAAAGTTTGGTTTGTGATCTTTCTTCTTTATAAGTACTGCTTTAACAGCTATAAATTTTGTTGTATGCATTGCTTATGTACAAGATATATTTTGATATATCCTGTTTTAATTTTTTTGCATCATACAATGTATTATAATTTCTTTGCAATTTCTTATTTAGGAATATATTTTTTAACTTCCACATATTTGAAAATTTTCTAGTTTTCCTTTTGTTACTGATTTCTAATTTCACTTCGTTGTGGTCTGAGAATATACTTTATATGATTTTAATTCTTTAAGATTTATTGTGATTTGTTTTGTAGCCTAACATATGGTCTATCCTGGAGAATGTTTCATGCACACTTAAGATGAATGTGTATTCTGCTATTATGAGTGGAGTGTTCTGTAGATATCTTTTTTTTTAAAATATTTTGTTTAGTTGTAGATGAACACAGTATCTTCATTTATTTTATGTGGTGCTGAGGATCGAACCCAGTGCCTCACGCATGCGAGGCAAGCGCTCAACCGCTGAGCCACAGCCCCAGCCCCTGTAGATATCTTTTAGTTTTATTTATAATGCTGTTCATGTTTTCTAGTTCCTTATTAATATTCTAGTTGTTTTACCTGTTATTCAAAGTGGCATATTGAAATTGCCAAATATTATTACTGAATTCTTTCTCTCTCCTTCAATTTTGTCAGTTTTTGCTTATGTATTTTGGATTCTGTGTAGGGAACATATATTTTAATTTTTCTATCTTCCTGATGGATTAGCCTTATTAATCATTACAATATATCTGTCTTTATTTCTATTGACATTGTTAGCTTTAAAGTCTGTTTTGTTTGATATGACATAGCCAGTCCACCTTTCCATGGCTGCTATTTGCATGATGTATCTTTTCAATATTTCTACTTTCTACCTGTTTGAATCTTTGGACCTATATTGTGTCTTTTATATACAGCATATAATTTAAAATTTGGTCTGATAATCTCTACATTTAATTAAATCATTTAACGCATTCACATTAATGTTGTTATTAATTTACTTGGATTTGTGTTGGCCAATTTACTTTTCATTCTCTATATGTATCATGTCATTTTTGTTCCTCTATCACTCCTAATTACTTTAATTTTCATTAAGTGAATATTTTCTACTGTAGCATTTTAATTCCTTAATGAGTTTTTCACTGTTTTAAAATTGATTTCCTAAGGTTGCTCTAGAGCTCACTATATATTTCTTATTAGAATCCACTTCAGATTATACAAATTTAATTCTAGTAAGATATGAAAACACTTCTCCTATTTAACTCTATTCTTTCCTTCTCATCATTATTATATTGTTGATTACATATATATTTATATGGTAGATCAAATAATAGTTATAGTTATAACAGTGCATCATAATTATTATAATAATTTTTATCACATCTACATAATTATGTGTTGTAAAGAAACTGAAAGAAGAAAGGGAAGTGTATATTTACAGAATTTATTATTTGTTATATTAATCTTCCTACTTACCTTCTCTGGTTCTCTTTACCTTTTTCTGTGGATTTGAGTTACCATGTAATATAATTTCCTCAGTGTAATACTGCTTTCCTTCGTTTGTTTCCTTTGTGCTTTTATTGTCAAACATTACCTTTTTATGTCATGGGGGCAAGATATAATTCCCAAGAATATGACTACAGTGACCCATGTCTTCCAGCCATGCCCCATCTGCCTGCAGTTACCACCTAGTACTGTAGTCCTTTTAAATTATTAATCCATCCAATGGATGAATCCATTGATTAGATTGCAGCTCTCATAGTCTAATCATGTCACCTCTGAACATTCCTGTATTGGCCAATATGAGTTTATTGGGGGCACCTCATATCCAAACCACAAAAGTATGTCTCATAATTTTATTTTGAAAACTGAACATTTTATATATAGTAGCAACTCTGATTCCTCATCCTCTCTCTGAGGTTTGCTGTTTGTTGGCTTCTTTATTTGTTTAGTGACTGCAGCACTATGTCAGTAAAGTTTCTTTCCCTTCTGATGTCACTTCTTGAAGGGCATGATCTTGGGTGTGCACAGTCACTCTGGAATAGCATTGGTGTTATGCTTTAGATGTGAGGTGTCTCCCAAAAGCTCATGTGAGACAATGGAGGAAGGTTTAGAGGTGAAATGATTGGGGCACCTTACCTGCACAGGGCACCTTAGGAAGTTTGTTCACCATGCTCAGCCACTCAGGCACTCAAACTGCTGCAGCCATGGTCCCTAGAGGCTTGACTACTGCTTGAGATGTGGCAGACCTTAGGATCAACCATGTGGTGCTGGTTCTGCAGGAAAGCAGGATGCTAGAGTTAGAGGGTCATGGAGGATTCCACCAAGATTTTGAAGGAGGACCTTGGAAGCCAGTCAAAGTGTAGCAGAGTCGGAGTCCTTGCAGGCTGCCCCGGCTAGGGCAGTGCATGGAGATGTGAAGAGGAATCCTAAACTGCAGTGGAGACCCTTGAGATTAAGAAATGCCAGTAATGTTAGACATCCGCTGAGGAAAACTACAGGAATTGAGCAGAGACAAGCCAACAGACAGGCCCTGTGGGTTGCAACCAGCAAAACCAGGGGCAAAGCTACACAAGCCCTTTAGAGAGAACATCACAGTGCCATGTACCTCAATGGATGTGGAGCTATAGGACGTTTTCCCAGCTGGATTTCAGTCTCACTTTAGTTCCATCCCTTCTTTCTTTGCCCATTTCTCCATTGGAATAGAAATGTTCACTATATGTCTTTATATATTAAATGTATGTAACTTGCTCTTGATTTTTACAGGGGCTCACACTGAGAATTTGCCTTGAATCTCAGAGGAGACTTTGGACTTGTACTTCTGTTCATTTTTCTTTGTCTTTCCCTTGAACTGTTGAGACTATGGTGATTCTTCAAAGTGGACTAAGTATATTTTGCATTGTGAGATGGGCATGAGCTTTTAGGGGTCAGGGGTGGAACATTATTGTTTACATGTGTGATGTCCCTCAGTCTCATGTGAGACAATGGAAGAAGGTTTTAGAGGTGAAATGATTAGGTTATGAAAGCCTTAACCCAATCAGTAAATTTATCCCCTGATGGGATTGACTGAATGGTAACTGAAGGCAGGTAGGGTGTGGTTGGAGGATGAGGGACATTAGGGGTGTGCCTTTGGGATATATATTTTGTTCCGGGCAAGTGGAGTATCTCCCCTCCCATGCCCCCCACTTCCTGATGTGGTATCCTGAGCCACTTTCTTCTGCTATACTGTTTCACCATGATGTTCTACCTCACCTCAAGCTCTGAGGAATGGAGTTGGCCTTCTATGGACTGAGACCTCTGAAACTGTGAGCATCAAATAAACTTTTCCTCTTTAAAATGATTATTGGTCAAATTACTATTGACTAAAGTCACAGTGGTGACATAGCTGACTAAAACAATTGGTTTATCAGTACCCTGTGATTATCTCTTTCCTTCATCTGTTAAGCTGTCTGCCCGTGTTGGTATTACTTCCAGAAGTTAGGCCGGACTATTTGCCAGCTGATAGTTTGTTTATGGCAATGCCCTAGGGTATAAATTGCTCTAAGGTGTGATCCAAATAAATTTGGTAATTAGAACAAATCAAAAATAAAATAAATAAATTTGGGACCCTTTGCAGAGATGATCTTTGAATACAGACTTTGAGGTTTGTTTCAATAGGGATCTTAATGTCTTTTTCTCTGGTTATCTCCAGTATACTTTTGGCTGGTCTCTAGTTTAGATTTTTGTTTTTCTGGAACTTCCTCTTCCTCCTCATTTCTTTCCTCCAGAATCTCCACTGTTTTTGAGATATCCTCAAGCTTGAACTTCTTTTCCTCTGTTCTAAATAAAGTCAATTTCATTGAGGCAAGCTTTGGAGATCTTTGTTGTTATGGTCTGCTTCTGCTCCTTGAAAAAAATTTCTTGCCACTGCTTATGAGTTGCAGGTGGTATAATGGCCCACTTCTCTCGGAGTGACTCCTTGCTGTATTTGAAGCACTGGGTGGCTGTGGTAGCCTCTGGTGTTCTCATCATGTGTCTCTCCATGTGGAACTTAGAGCTAGGCAAAGGGAAATCATGGTTACAATATTCTCAGCCTGCTGGGATTGGGGTGAAGCCTCCATTCTGTGAGTGGTGGCCAGCGGAGGAGGAAAGTCTCCAGTTTCTTTGCTCCATTCACTCAGAGTTTAGTCTCCTCAACAGGGAGCAGGGGTGAGGGTGAGGAGAAGTGCTAGTCTCCAGCCCCTCCTGAGGAAACACTACCTTCCTTAACTAGGGGCTGGGATAGAGAGAATTCTGTAATCCTACTCATAATCACATGTAATGGGGCTATGTCACATAGTATTGGCAATGTGGAGTGAGAGGGCAGGTCATGTCAGCAGTGCCAATGATTCTTGCTGTTCTCACCAAGATTTGGTAGATTTTCTTTAAAGAGTTACTTTTCTCTCTGTTTGCTGTATGTATGTCCTTAGGACAATTTCTATAGACTGTAAATTATTGTTTTGATTTATATATTTTTCACTAGTTATGGGCATTTCACTGGGAATAGGGTCTGGGTTGCCCCTCATACTTGCTTCTATTGTGGTTTGTTAGTTCTATTGATTCAGATACAATAGCTATAAAACCAATTTTCTGGACTTGACGTCTCTAAGTAGAGTGTAGTGGCTGCATTGCCATTCAGATGTATTGAGGTTGTATGTCAGTCAGGATGGGGCTAAGAGAGGGTGGTGGTAAATCCATCACTACTCAGGAAAGGATTCAGACATTTTCTACCAATGCAGAGGGAGATTAAATAAATAATAAATTAAACGGAGCACAATTTCCATGGCATAGAAAAATGAAGAGAGGAAATACAGACCTTATTATGTAAGACAGGAAATTCTGCTTAAAGATGAAGAATAATGTGATTGAATGTATTGAGATTAACTTAAGAAGGAATATTTGTCTGTGAAAAGATGACATATAATTTATAATTGCTAAAAGTACCCAAATCATTAGTTGATGTAATTATTTTCTTGCAGCTGGTGTGATTTATCAGTGTCCATGTAATTAAAAGGAATCCTCAAGGATAATAATTAAAAATTAGTGCCATATTTTAGATTTACCTTTTCTATCATTCCTTCATTCATTCACTTATCCACTATGTTTAAAACACATTGTCACGGTGATGCATTATGTGACTTTTTTTGAGGACAAACTATTGAATTTCTTTATTCATAAAATAAAAGGATTGGATTTGGTAATTTCTAAGGATATATTTTTTTTTGCATCTCTAAAATTCTACTATTCTAAATGGCATAGTTGAAGTGATTATTCTTTCTTTGATTCAAAAAAGATTTATTGATTATTAGGTGTAAAGCTTTGTGTTAAAACAGTAAATACCTTAAACATAACTCTTACCTTCATGAGAGTAACAGATATTTAAATAAATAATAACAAGAGTGGTTTATTTCACTCCTTTCATGAAAGGAGAAGCATGGGTTGTTATGGAGATATAAGTCAGAATTTTCAAACTAATTCTGGAAGAATAGCAAGTATTTCAAGGGAAAGTTTTTCTGAAGAAGTAAAGTTGATACTTTTCTTAGTTTGGTCCTGCTGCTGTAACAAAACACAAAAGACTGGGTAATTCATAAGTAATAAAAACTTTTTTCACACAGATCTAGAGGTTGAGAAGTCTAAGTTAAAGTGCCGGCAGATTCCATATCTGGGAAGAGCTTACTCTTTGCTTCCAAGATGGCACCTTGTTGATCTGTCCTTCAGAAGCCTGTGTCCCTAAATGGTAGGAGGTTTAGAAAGGCCAAAAGGTTAATCATGTTCTCTCAATCCCTTTTCTAAGAGCACTAAACCTGTCCATGATGACAGAGCCCTGAAGGCCTAGTCACCTTCCACAGGCCCCTCTTCTTACTGCCATCACTTTGGGGTTTAAATTCCAACATATGAATTTGAAAGGACACAGATATTCAAATCATAGCAATGCTGAAACCTGAAAGATGAGTGAATTTAACAGGGGATGATGTGGTAAGAAAGTTAAAAGATAAAAAAAAAAAAAAAGTATTTAAAGCCCCATGGACAAGAGGGAACCTGAAGAGTTTGGGGAACTCAAGTAAGTCCAGTATGGCCAAAATTCAAGGCAGAGATTGATAGAAATGAGATTGGAAGGGGAGGAAGTTAGAGCACAGAAAGCCTGTGTCAGCCTTTTAATGTGGTCGGTTCTTTATCTAAGGAAAGTAGCAGGTTATGTAAGCTCAATCAGATTTGTCTTTAGAAAGATGTCTCTGGTTGTGGAGTACAGGGAGGTACTAGAGGTCTATGTAGTATCCAGATGGCCCAGATGGTGTGTGTAAGAATGGTGTGAAGTGGATGCTTAAAAGATTTATAGAAAATTAAGTGGAAAATATTTGCTAATAGATTGGATGGGAAAAGCTAATTAAATAGCAAATTAATTAAAACCTTGCCTTGTGTTTAAAATGATTTAATGCAACTTGTAAAGGTGACTTCAGCTTAGCCAGACAAAGAATATTTACATACTTTCTAAAATGAGGGCAAGGAAAATAAGAATTTAAAAAGTAGGAGTCAGGAGCAAAATTAGTTCTTAAAATGAAAGTTCAAAATTCCTATTCTTTTGGGATTGTATTACAAATTTGGGTATATTTATGATTATCTCAAGAACTGAAAAGCAAGGAAATGTGTTTCTTTGTGGAGACGGTTTCTAATAATAGTATAGCTGGCTTTAATCTCAATTTGTACTCTCAAATAGGTAAGACATGCTGCTTCTCTTTTCTATGAATGAACTTGAACTAGGCTTCGAGGCCAGCTGGGTTGGCAGCACATTTAACATTATTTGTTCTGGGGGTCTTTTCAAATTTCCTGGGTTTTATGCAGTACCACTCGATATTTTAAATCCAGGGGTCTATCCTTTAGGACTCAGGAACCTACAGCAGTCAGTGTTAGCATTGTGGCCATGGTTGGGAGTCAGAGTTGGTTTTGTGGGTATTTCAGAACTAAGCCAGGGACAGGGACAAAGTGCTCTGAGGTTATTCTGGCTCTGCTCAGCTGAAGGGGCCTGAGTGAAGTCAGAGAGAAGTAAGTAGTAAAACTGGGGGTTTATCTAATGTACTTGATCATGATATCATCTAAAACTGTACATTTAGCATGAGCTATAGAAAATCAGAAAAAGGTGGGTGCACTATTGCTGACCAGTGATTTGGGGAATGTTCAGTTTGCAGGAAGCATTTTTAAGAAGCCAATTTTTTATGTTCCTGAGGTTCATAGGCAAGCATTGTGCTGCTGCACAGCTGGATGGAGCGGGCACCAGCATCGCCATGGGGATGCGGTAGAGGAAGGGCATCTGATGCAGAGAACATTCACTCTGCCCTGCATGGGAAGAGCTTAGTTCTGTGCTTGATTATAAAATGTCATCACACATCTGGCTATCGATGAGAATGGCTTGAAAGCTTTTGGCTTCTCTGCAAAGTATTATGAAAAAATCCTGTTGCCATATGTAATAAGTTTTGTTATGATAATTGTGACATCTGAACCAATTATCTTTCTTGTATTTTCTAGATGGGTAAGTTTTTGCTTCTCAGAATGTTAAATCCCTGAAAGTTTAGGCAAAACCCCCAGATGTGTCTCTACAAAAATAACCAAAAAAAAACCCCAAAAAAACAACAACTTTTTTTTATTGTTCTGGTAGCTGGGAGGGCACTTTAGGCTTAGGCTCCCTTTCCTTTAACCCCTACTGGTAGGTTCAGCCAGCTCCAAATTCTAGGGAAAAAGCTTATTCCAAGGCATGGCAAATATTAAAAGCTATTCTGTTTTTTGCTTTGGATTCTGCTCTGACTAAAGATTCTCAGTAACATTTACATGACACAATAATAATTACTACCTGTTAAGAACTGAAAGTTTGTGTCCCTCCCCCACCTCAATTCATACGCTAAAGCCCCCATCCCCAATGTGATTATATATATATATATATATTTCTTGTTATTGTTGTTTTCTTTAGATATACATGACAGTAGAGTGTATTTTGGCATACATACTTACATGTATACTTCCATGTATGTGTAGTATAACTTATCTTAATTGGGATCCCATTCTTGTGGTACATGATGTGGAGTTTCACTGGTCGTCTATTCATATATGAGCACAGGAATGTTATGTGTGATACATTCTGTCTTTCCTAGTCCCATCCCTGCTCCCTTCCTTTCATTCTATTTTGTCTACTCCAGTGAACTTCTATTCTTCCCTCCCCCCACTCCTTATTGCGTTTTAACACCAGTGTGATTATATTTGCTGGTGGAGCCTTGGGACTAATATTAGATGAGATCATGAGGGTGGCACTCTTGTGATTGGGTGGGTCCTGGTAATGAGAGTTGTGGCCTTATACTAAGAAGAGACCAGAGCTCTGTTGTCCTCTATCTTATGAGGATATAGCAATGCTAAGGTCACTATCTACAACCCAGGAAAAGGGCCTTTACCAGACATCGAATCTACCAGCACCTTGATCTTCTATTTCCAAGTCTCTAAAACTGTAAGAATTAAAAGTCTATTAGTTCAGGATCCAGTCTGTAGTATTTTATTACAGAAGCCCAAGCTAAGACATCATCATATATTGATCTTCAAGGGGAATTCATCATAGATTAGCTGGAGTAATGTACACAAAGGGCGGGCTTCTTTTTATTGCAATGGAGACAGGTTGAGAATGAAAGAATTAAAAAAAAACACTCAGGCAGGTTTCCTAAAGTTGATTTCTCCAGAATAACCTCTTTTGACAAATAGTCCACTGTCAGATTTCTAGCAATGGCTATCCGTGGATTTTTCATAAAACTTTTCCCACAGATCAAAACAACATTTTCCCTGGTACCAGTGTTGCTACTTTGACTCAAATAAAGAGTGGGGTTTTTTTGCAAAAAGAGTATAATTCACTTTGTAATGACCAACCAGACATTATAATTTATTTCTACTTATTTTAGGGCATGTGTATTGTTATGATATACTCTTGACAACTCTGTGTGGAGGTATGTGCTAAACATTGTATTTAAGGAGCTCACTAAACACTTAGAATTATTTTTTTCTAATTCTGTTCTATTCCATTGTATTCCAATTATTCGTCTTCTCTTTTGCATTTTAAAATTTTTAACTTTACACATAAGGAGACATAGACTGAGAAGTGAAAATTCTACAGGATAAACATAAACATGGTTCACACTGCTTATTTATTGTATCATGAGCTCTAAGTTCACCCATATACCAAAGTCTCAACAATTAGATAATGAAGTATATTTTTCATTCTTTTTTAATTCTTTGACTTAACTGTTGACCAAGGTATGGCCAGACAGGCAGACTGTCAGACTACAAACCAGAGTCTCTGTGGAGATCTTCCATGCATAGGCATCTCACTGCAGAAGAAACCAGGCATTAGACGTAAAACCATATGACATTCTATTCATAGTGAGCGCACACAGGGTCTCACAGAGAGAAGACATGGCCATGCATATTCAATGCATGGCAATGAACACCAGAACTTTTTTTAGTGCAGCCCATGACTATCATGACAGGAGTGACTGATACTCAGACTTCCAGTCTGAGAGACAAACACACTAAATGTTGCTATGCTATGAAGGGAGACATTGGTAAAGCTAGAAACACCACGCATGTGGGCTCAGAAATTAAACTTGTGACCAAGTCTCTGGAAGCTTAACTTGAAGATTAGAAGGCATCAGGCAGAATTGTCACATGTTCTACCCATAAAGTTGAAGGATGGTCTACCAGAATCCCTAAGTGTGGTATACAAGAGAGCTCAGGTCTGACCATTATGAGCCAAGGATCCTGTAGCCTGAGGGAGATTCCCTAACTTCCCAGTTCACCCTCTCCAGAGGCTCCTGGAAATATCTAACTGAGGCCAGAAAGGTCAGACGCTTCCATGAGTATAAACATTTAAACCCAACTAGCAGTTTAGGACTTTTATGTATAACCTAATCTATACAGAGTCTGGGGTTGGAACTGCCACAAAATCCACTCATACTGTTTCTGGCACATAAGATGAGTTACCACATCCCACCAAAAGAGAGAGAGCGCTCACGCAAGTGCTCACTCAGACCTGAACACTTAATGAAGATCCCTGAACCTCAGAGCTAATGTGCATTTCCTTGTTTAACTCTGGACTCCATCACCAGCTAGTTATCTGGGGAACATTGATTGTTAGAAGCTAAGTGGCATGGGCTTGGAGCTACAGGCATGCTAGAAATGTATTCCACGGTGCTGCTGTGGAGGAAGAAGCTGAGCACTGGCTTGAGGATGGTATCCAGGTGGCCCTTGTGCTTCTATGATCATAGTGGTTGACCTTGAAATTGTTACTTGTCCCACTTTTCCTGCCAACCCCTTTGGATTCTGTCTATACTGAAAGATTGTCAAGCATTTTGGCTATGCTTTTATTTATTTTTTCATTCTTATATTTTGAAAATCTTGAAACACAAGCAAAGATGATGGGTTTATTGAGGAGACCACTACCCAGCTTCCATAATTATCAATATGCTGCATTTCCCCGCAAGGAGCCCATATTTAGTATCTTAAAGCAAAGCCAGGAAGTCATGTACATTCACTAGTAATATTTCAGGATGAATCTCCAATAGATACAGACTTCCTCCCTCACCTGCTTAGAACCACAATCACTTGGCACATCTAGGAAATTAACAATAAGAAGTCAGTATAATCTAATGCCTGGTTCATGTTTACTTTTCCCTCAAAAATTTTTTAAAACCATGAGTCTGTTCAAATCAGAATCCATACAAATCAGAATTCCACACGTTGAATAAGTGTGTTTTAATCCAATCTCTTTCCCTCTCTCTCTGTTTATCTTTTTGTTCTTATTTGCTTATTTCTTGGGTGGGTTGTTTGGGGAGGAAGTGGGACTAGAGATGAAAACCAAGCAGTTTGCTAAAATAACTGAGTTATTTTTCCATTATTTATTTTCTATATTTAAATATCTGATAAATAAAACCATTTTGTCTAATTATTGTGTACTTTGACAACAGGTGATGACATTTATTGGACTTTAATTAATATTATTGTATTATTTTTAAAATCCAACAATGGATATTTGTGAGAAAATTTTACATTCTATACATAAGTTTTCATAAAATGATTTGAATACATTGCCAAGTATATAATATTTTTTTGTTTTTCAATTTCTATGTAGGTCTTTAGATTTTTTAAAACACATTATACAGTTCAATCATGTTACTTGTTACATTTTAGAATATTAGTTGTCACTGCTTTATATTCTAATCTGATGGCACTGAATTATCTCTTTAGATTGCTCAGAAAAATATTGTAAGTGCATAAGAAGGGAAGGTAAATGATCTCTGAAACACATGCAGGTATGAAGACATCACATGAAATGCTCACGAGACTAATAGCATAATTGGATTTAATAGGGAGAAATTAAAAGGCTGTCAAGAGTCTCTTGTGTACAGGACATGGAACAAGACCATGATCTGCAAAGACCAGAATCCTTCTCCACCGCTTCCTTTACCACTCCACCTACATATGACCATTTGATTCTAATATGTGCTATGTATGCCCACCCCATTTTTATAGCCTGGATCTATTTCTGATGCAGGTAGTATTTAGGATTTAATTTCATTTGAGATTTTCTGACTACAAACTTTTCCTTGTATCATAGGCAGTGACATGATCTGGAAAAGTAACTAAACCAACACAGGAGCTAGGATGTTTGACTTTCACACAGTTGGCTTTCAGTGGGTAAAACATCATTGATCAAATGACCATAATGTGAACACCACATATGTGCTTCCAGGAATGCACCTGTGAAACATACCTGAGCTTCCTAACTACAGGGAGTTGAGAAGAGGGAGAGGAAAGAAGTACAGTTAAGAAGCACATTTCTCTTTGGCAATCTCCCCCTTATCTCCTCTTTGTGTGTTTCTGGCATGTTTGGGCAAAGGTGTCTAACTTGCATTTAAGGAAAGGTTGTACTGTTGAAAGCTGGTAAAATGTTTGTTACAACTTCATTCGGTTATGTGGGGGAAGGTAACGGAAGAAAGAGAACAAGCGGGAAGGGTGCTCGGGATTGGATGTGGTTTGTCCTGTCAAAACTCATGCTGAAATTTGATTGTCACTTGTGGTGGTGTTGGGAGATGGAACCTGTACATGGTGAACAGATATTGAAGGAGAGTAAGGCCCCTCTGAATGGGTTCCTGCTCTCTCACAGCACTGGATTAAGACTACAAGAGTGGATTGTTACCCAGCAAGTCTGCGCTGGTATGTTTCCTCTTCTGCACACACTCCCTTGACCTTCTGCTTTCCACCATGGGTTGAAGCAACATGAGGTGCTCATGGGTGCCATGTTCTTGGACTTTGCAGCATCTAGAACCATGAGCAAAAGTAAACTTTTTTCCTGATAACTTACCAAGTCTTAGGTGTTCTAGCATAAACAACAGAAGGATGAAAACTGAGAGCTAAAAATAAGAAAAAAGCAAAACAAACTAAGAGGAGGCTCAAAAGAGAGTATGGGTAAATAATGAGAAAGTCATTGTGTTTAAAAGTCTCATTGTGTTCATTAGCTCAGCTTTTCCTTATCCTATTAAAAAAAAGTTCAGATAGTATCTTCATCAGTTACAAGGTCATTTCATTCCATACATATTATTTTATTAAGTAATCTTGACTACCTTTTATTATTGTAATTCACACCTAACAATAAAAACAAAATATCAAAAGGTGACTTTGTGCTATTTCACATTATGCTCCCACATCTTTACCCTTTGTTAGACAAACGTACAAGGCACAGAGACCTTAAGACACATGCAAATCATTTTCACCTATGAAGAACTTGGTCTTGCACTTTTTGAAAACTAGTTATTATTTACAAATCTTCTCTTCTTCAGGCATAATCCACAAATTCTTTTTTATATAGAGATTAAATGATAATTTGTAGAAACTATAAGTTGCAATCGAACATTTTTTAAAACTGAACTGAGGCCATAAAGTTCAGGAGTGCATTCTTAAGCATTCATAAGACAGTTTTCAATATCCTTGTGTTATAGAAGGATTAAATTATAGCTTTGCAGTAGATTAGGTTTCTTTGTATTATTGTGTTTACACATCTGTTGGTCTATTATGCATTTTCTCCATACTATCTTATAAACTGATTAGGATATAACTCCTTCTCTATTGTGTTTATAAAGAGCCCACCATGGTACGGATTTAAAAAGCAAAATTAAATACCTAATATCTCTGGCTTAGAAAATCATTGGCACTCAATTTCTGCATTGTAATTCTGCCTATGGATCTACCTACCTACATTGAGCTTTAAAAAGGAAATGCAATTAAAGACACAGATTGCCATGAACAAGGAATTATATTCTAGCAATGGTAATGAGTAAACTTTCCCCATTCCTGACCCTAGATAGGCCATCTTTGAGCTTTTCTATGAAAGGCTTGGTTGATACTCTTATGTCTTAATACAATACATAATATATAAGAATATTCATGGATCAGTTAGCATTTCTTCTGGCTTTAAGAAGCTGAGCCTTTGTGTCCTAAAATATAGGCACATAATCCTTGAATCTGCTGTGTGGTCAAAAAAAAAAAAGAAAAGAAAAGAAAAGAAAAAAAAGTTGAGCATGCTCTTTTTACTCACTGAAGACTTGATATGCAATATGAAAGCAGAATGTTTAGTCTTTTACTAAGGGATAAAATGTCATTCAAGTGATAATAGCCTTCACCACTTTGCAGTTTCTGGCTTTCATGTTTAAGAAAAACAGACTAGATGAACTGGTTAAATCCCGATGAAGGTAAGGGAGTTTTGAAAGCTTTGCTTGCAATTTTGAGGCTCTGGCCTAGTCTGCTAAAATGGGTTTGTATGTCCATTGAAAAATGAAGCTGGGAAGAAATGGGCAGTTTGGAAGGTTTGGGTGTGTAGGAAAACATGCCTAGAAATCAGCCCTTTTGGAAAATCCCTTGACATTTTTCATTTGAAAATCATGAGAAGTGAGCATTTAAAAGACAGTTTTCTGATGTTGTTCCACTGGGCTTTTACTCTCTTGTGATTATTTTATTACTTACCCCTCTTCTCTGTTACTCTGTAAACTTCTCAGGGGCAAGAATACCACTTACATAGCTCAGTAATTGTGGTTGGCCTAGGGCCAGGCACTTAGTAGGTGCTTACGAAATGTTTGTTGAGTGAAATGATGGACTGAATGAATAAATATGACGGGCTTGGCCCAAGAATGTTTTCAAAACATTCTTTCACTCCTGTCCATAAGCTCCATGAACCAAGCCTTTCCAGGTGCCAAGCTCATTATAAAAATCCTCATAAATTTGTTGCTTGATTAGCTAAAAGGAGAAACCAGATTGGAAAACAAATGTGACCTGTAAGATACATATAACATGCTTTTGCTTTCAAGGTCCTTAAATATCAAAATATAATTGACCCAAAGGCCTTAAGGCCATATCTCATCTACACTTACTTTCTTAGAAAGGTCACCTACGGTACTTTACATTGCTTTCTCTGGTTGCATGGAAAGTCTGGGAACATTACAATTAGTGTTGAGTGAGCTAAAAGGAGGATTTCAGATTTAGTAATAAATGACCCATAGTATTTTATTCCTACCCCATCTTCCTGGTTTCTCCCCTATCCCTCATTTCCTTTCCCATAACCTCCTTCCCTGCTCTATCTCTTGTCAGCATTCGACTGCAGGAGTTTACCTATGAAAATGTGCATTGGACCATGAACTATACAGTCCCAGGGAATTGTTCTCAGGGTGAAAAACCTTCATGGGTATTAGGAACAATTAACATTTCCATTTACCACTACACCCAAAGCATTATGAGTAGCAAAGATGTAAATTTATTTTAACCTTAAACCTAAAGTATAATTCTGGTGTGTGGGAAGCCAGCTATAGGAGAGTGGTGTGATTGGGAGATACATTTCAATTAATTCTTCCACCAACACCCTATCTCTTCTGCATCAGAACCCTTTATAGTGTTAAAATTAACAATTATGCAGCTGATGGCTGGCTAAATCCACCAGGGGACCTGGAGAGAGCCTCAGATAACACGACACATATAAATCATTCAGGAGAACAATTCATGAAAGAAAAGTTATCTGTGTTTGGGATGACATTGGAAGAGCTAAATAGGAGTCAATTTGAAGAAGGGACATTTAGTCCCATTGTCCAGCTTGCCTTTTGCTTTTTTTTTTATTGTATCATAATATACATTTTTAAAATTAATTATCCATTAGCCGCAAGATAAATGTCTCCTCTTGTGCCCAGGAAATAGTGGCCTGCGTGGTGAAAGATTATTCCACACGAGTAGCACTCCTAAAGAGAGCTGTTCCCAGATAAGGTGGCAACTGCTCTTTGAAGAAGTACAATGAAGGGTGACAGGCAAGCCCGTGTTGACCAAACTGAATAAAGGACCTGCCAATTTCAGTCCACTGATCGGTTACATAAGCAGAGAGATTCAGGTCAGGAATGAAGTCTCAGGAACCTCGTAGATGATGAAGTGGTATGACTTCAGAATGCAGAGCCTGTGAAACTGGATCCAGCGCCATGGGCAGGGATCCCCCTGCCAAAATGTTTTGGTAGCATCTCGACAAGTGGCTTGACACTTAAATCTTCAGGTACCATAAGAGATGTCAACCCCAGCCTTTCCTTTTGTATTGTTTTGATGAATGTGTGGTTCCTGATGCAGGAATATATATACACACACATGTACTCTGCAATAAACTGGAACCTAATAGGACCAATTGTCAAATACTACAATCTTACAAGTTATCTGTTTTACTTATTTAAATTTTCATTTAAATTTTATCCAGAATACATTTTCATTTATCCTTTTAAAAGTTATACCTCTGTGACCTTAATATATCTTTCTTGGCTACAGAATTTGAATTTTAAACTCCACTCACAGTTAACAGAAATAGTCGGCACAGTGGCACATGCTTGTAATTCCAGCGACTCAGGAGAGTGACACAGGAGAGTGATTGCAAGTTTGAGGCCAGCCTCAGTAATTTAGTGAGACCCCTACTCAAAATTAAAGATAAAAATGGGTGGGGACGTAGCTCAATGGCAAAGTTCTTCTCTAGTACCGAAAAAGAAAAAAAAATAGTTAACGGAAATATTTGACTTGTAATTTTCATGTATGCAATAGTAACCAGGTTAAAAGCTTTACTAAGCACTGGAGGTAACAAAATTGTCACACAATTTCCACTTCTTTAAAGTAATGTATTCTTTTCCCATTACTGGAATACTCTGCTACTAATTTGCAGACAAAATAAAAATCAAGAAAGAGGAAAAATATGTGTGTTTTTGGATATGGTTGGATAACTGCCACAGTTCGGCAAACTTTTAAGTATTCATTATCCTTTAGTGAAGTATGAATTTACTTGCATTAATATTTATTTGCATCTAAAATGCCTGGATAAAATGCATTCTTTTCTTTCTGTGGTCCATGCAGTTGTGCCTAAAATTGTTTAGGATGACATATAATGATGTTTATAATTGTGTGCTTTGCTGAACAGGTTAATTATCATTTTTCTGATATTTTGTTTTTTAGGAAGACACATGAGCAATCAAATTTGACAATCAATAAATGGTGCAGATATATTATCAACTTGTGTGACATACTCATTCATATGTAGAAAATAATGCTTAAAATGTTGACTTAATGATTCCAGAGGAAATACCGTAAGTTTGTCCCACAGGAGACAGTCAACCCAGATGGGGCAAGGGGAGGGTGATCTAGAGTGTTGCAAACCAGAAAGTGCTCGTTATAGTTTGCATGTGAGATGTCCCCTAAAAGCTCATGTGTGAGACAATGCGAGGAGGCTTAGAGGAGAAATGATTGGGTTATGAGAGCCTTAACCCAATCAGTGAATTAATTCCCCAATGGGATTAACTGAATGGTGACTGACGGCAGGTAAGGGGTGGCTGGAGGAACTGGGTCATTGGGGAAGTGACTGGGGTTTATATTTTGTATCTGGCAAGTGGGATCTGTCTCTGCCTCCTGAATATCATATTAGCTGCTTCCCTCACCCCACTCTCTGCTATGATGTTCTGCCTCACCTGGAGCCCTGAGAAATGGAGCCTGCTGTTTATGAATTGAGACCTCTGAAACCATGAGCCCCAAATAAACTTTTCCTCCTCTACAATTGTTCTGATCAAGTCTTTTAGTCTCAGCAGCAAAAATGCTGACTAAAACAGTGTTCCCTGACTGCCCCCACCAACTTCACAGTGAAGAGAAACTAGAGATAAACATCAGAATTTCTAGAATATTTTATATATTTATTTCCACATATATAAAATCACAGATTATATATGCATATATCTCTCACAGATTATATATAATATATAAAGTACACAGATAATACAATATAACAATGTTGTATATAGAATAAAATGTCCTTTGCTCTCATTGTGCTAAGTGTAGTTTGAATCATTTGTTATCAATAATTTTTTTTTGTTTCTATTTGTCCAAGGTTAAAGAGCTCCAGGTTTTGTCATGGACAGATGGTTAGCTGGTAGACCTGTAGTGGTTCTCTCCTTGGTCCAATGAAAAGCTTTTCCACATAGGTCTTTCTGATCTTTTACACTCTATCCAAGATACTGTAAAAAAAAAAAAAAAACCTCAGCTATAATCTCACACTCCATAAAGTCCAATTGTATGCTGTTTCAAAGCACACAATTTAGTGGTTTTGTGTATTTACAGAAATGGGCAGACATTGTCATCTGGAAATATTCCAGAATTTTTTCTTCACCCCAGAAAGAAACATGGTGCCTGCTAACATTGTCAGTCCTCACTCCCGGCTCCCTCCAGCCCCTGACTCATTAACCTTTTATCCAGATGGACTTGTCTGTTAGTGACATTTCACATGAATGGAATGATACAATATGTGCTTTTTGTGGATGGCTTCTTTAACTGTGTACCAATCCTTGTGCTTCAAGGTGGATACAGACAGGAGGGAGGCAAACGTCTCTGCTCTGTGGGTCATAGCACTGTGAGTCAATCAGGTTAGAGAAATAAGTACTGTGCACAGCAAGGCCCACACATCCTCCTCTTGATTCTGTCTCACTGTCTCTTTATACCATTTATAGGTACAAAGCAATAGGTCCCCATCATGTCCTTCCAGGCCGACATTGTCCAAATAAGCTAGAACTGGGCTCACGCTACACATGGTCTTATCTCCACGCTCCACTTTACGCTCAGTGTTCAGATTCTGTTTCTTAGTCAAGGGCCAGCAGAACATGAGGACCCATGATGGCGTCATGGACCGCTTTCAGAGGATTTGTAACATAAGGGGCAGGCTTGCCTCCTTCCTGTCTCTCTGAGTTTCCTGCCCACTTGTGGAGACCAGAAGCTGAAGCATCTGTTGCCAGGATGATATAGCCTGTCACCTCAGAGTGTCATCTTTCTGTATGATCCAAAGGACAACATTCTGATTTATCTAACTCAGTGTTGTCTCTTAAGAATTCACACAGCGAGGGCTGGGGCTGTAGCTCAGTGGTAGAGCGCTTGCCTCGCATGCATGAGTCACTGGGTTCGATCCTCAGCACCACAAAAAAATAACTAAATAAAATAAAGATATTGCATCCGTCTACAACTAAAAAAATATTAAAAAAAAAAAGAATTCACACAGCGAAACCCTTCTCTTACCCCTTCAAAAATGCTCTGTGAACTTCTGTTATAACTCAAGTTAATAAAATTACTATTTATGTGAGGCAAGCACTCTGCCAAATGAGCTATATCCCCAGCCTTTCTCATAAAGTGCTCTGTAGAAAATTTGAAAATAAACTGTGCAGAAGAAAATAAGAATTGTGTATAATCTTACAGCCTGGAATAAACTAATGTTGGTATTCTGGGTTAACTTTTAGTCTCTTTATATACATATATATGTATTCTAATTCAGTAAAAATTATTGAATGTCTTCTCTGTCCGATGAGGGGAATCTGTGGTAGTTAAGGACAAATCTCTTGGAGTTTGGCAATTTATAAAAATTAGAATCACATTGATTAAAAGATGTATATCTTTTTCTCCCAGTAAATGTGAGAGAAAATATATTTCCCCATGTTTCAAAATATTCTTTTTTAAAAACATGACTTCTAATACCTGCATATGAACAGGCCAGAACTTCTAGTTTGTGGCTTGTTCATGTTGTTTTCAACTTTTTTACTCTTAAAAAATAATGCGTGTTGGGCTGAGATTGTGGCTCAGTGGCAGAGCGCCCGCCTCGCATGTGTAAGGCCCTGGATTCTATCCTCAGTACCACATAAAAATAAGTAAAGGAATTGTGTCCATGTATAATTTAAAAAAATACTAAAAAAAGTGTGTCAAAATACGTTGAATAAGATTTTATATAAAATTTGAAAGCATTTATAAATAAATCCTCAGAACCAAGTGCTGAGAGAATTTCTAAATCAAGCTGGGGTCCTGACTCTAATCCCAGCAACCAGGGAAGCTAAGGCAGAAGGATTGCAAATTTGAGGCCAGTTTCAGCAATTTAGTGAGGCCCTCAGCAACTTAGTGAGACATTGTCTCAAAAAAAAAAAAAAAAAAATTCAAGGGCTGGGGATGTGGTTCAGTGGTAGAGCACCCCTAGGTCCAATTCCTAGTACTGCAAAAAGTAAAAACATTAAAAATACATTCATTAATAAAATAAAATACAAGTTACCAAGCCAAATGACATCTTTATCTTATGCATATTTATACATATTGCTAAATTGCCTCCAAAGTATTATGCCAATTTTTTCTTATACCACCTTTGATTCCGAATATCCACTTTCCTATTTCTTCAAAAATAACTATAATTGTAAGCATTTCAGTTAATTTCATAGGTTAAATTTCCATCTTAACTATTTGCAAAGTTGAACATTTCTGTACGGTTTTTAGCCATTTATATGCACTACATATGATTGGATGGTTTCCTCTGTCCCTTTCACTGTTCTTTTTCTTCTACATGCTTAGAGACTGGATCCCTTGAAAGATTTCCTTGCCATTAAAAAATAAAGTCTTTTGATAATTTCTTAAGATATTAAATTACAATTTTTGTCAAGTGAAAGTGAACAATATTCCAGGTCTCTGACAAATTTTCCAACTTGTAAGAAATTGGCTTTAGCTGTCACCATGAAGCAATAGGCTCAGGTACTCAGTATACCGCAGGGTTCTTGTCATAAAGGGCACTCAAAACTGAGTCTCCTTCCTACCTTGTGTTAGGGTCTCCTTACTCATTGGCAGACACCATCTCCTGCCTTTCAAACTCAGACACGTAACACAGGGCTTCGTCCAGTTAGCTTCAATATGCACTTGATAATTGGCTAGCTGAAAGAGTAAGTAATCAATGCACAACATGTTTAGAAAAGCTAGCATCTTACATGCCCCACTTTTCAACCTTAATTATTTGTTAATGAATTTTATTCCTTCTCCTGAGTCACTTTCCTTTCCTTTCCTTTTTTTTTTGGGGGGGGGGGTACTGGAGATTGAACTCAGGGGCACTCAACCACTGAACCAAATCTGCAGCCCTTTTTTGTGTTTTATGTAGAGACAGGATCTCACTGAGTTGCTTAGCACCTCGCTATTGCTGAGGCTGGCTTTGAACTCATGATTCTCCTGTCTCAGCCTCCCTAAGTGCTGGGATCCACTTTCCTTTTCTATAGTCATGTTCCACATTCTTATGACATACACCTAACCAAGCATTCTTTAATTCCATTGCTTTCAAGTTAATTCTAAATTTTTGATGTTTAAAAAGTTACTTTTAGGCTATCTCCAACTCTGTTACTATTTTCCAAGACTCACAATACAGCTCCCTCCCCTGTATATGTGTGAATGCGTGTGGTGTTTCTCTTAAGACAGACCCAAATTATAGTAGGTGCTTAATGAAGAGTTGTAAATTTGAAGTCTGATTCTTTTGTCTTCTCCAATTCTTAATATCTTCTATCCCTGGTCTTATGTATTTTGAACTATTTTTGAACAATTGCATTACTTTATGTTCAGTTTCTCTTCTATTTGAGTCCTGACTTATCTCCAGCATGTAGACAGAATTTTTACATGATATTAACATCAATGTTAAAGTGTGATTCATTCTGCACTCTCTCCTTTAAGTTTTTTAACTATATTTTGTGGATTCAAAGAGCTCTGAAAAACATTTTTTTTGCCTTTTATTCATTATTCACTATTTATTATTTATTTATTTTTACACTCTCTCTTACCTGCTAGACCCCACGACTCAGGTGCCTTGCTATGGGTTCTAATGAAATGTGCTATCTCGGATAGAGCAGGTGGCTGCTTCCAGTGAAGCCAGGAGCCTCCTCTTTGCCTTCCTGCATCTTCTCATCGTTGATCTCCAAGTAGTTTGGGAAGCCGTCTCAGCTCTGAGAGTGCTTTATGTGCCTGACATGGGTGTTAATTCTTTGGCTGAGAATCTTGCCCTTAACCTGTTTGCAGCAAGGCATGCTGGGCAGCACCATGGACTCTTCCAGTCCCTTTGTGATGCCATTGGCAGGCATCCATTCCTTTGCGGAAAGCACTCACATCGCTGATGTCTACAATATCACCTTTCTTATACATTTCCATGTGGGTAGCCAAAGAAACAACTCTATTTTCTAAAAGGCCCAGAGAACCATAGCAGGTGTTCTCTTTCCTTCTCTGCTCGTCATTTTAGCAGTTTACTGGAAGAAGATGGTGGTTCTGGCCAAGTCTCCATCCTTTACTTAAGCATGGCCTGAGTATTGTATCCCTTCTCCTTGCCTTTCCTTGTGCTATGTCCTGTACTATTATTATTTTATTTTAATTTAAATTTTTATTATTATTTGAGACTAGGGATTGAACCTAGGTTTGCTTTACCACTGAGCTGCATCCTCAGCTCTTTAAAAAAATTTTTTTTCTGAGACAGAGTCTCACTGAGTTGATGAGGGTCTTACTATGTTGCCCAGGTTGGCCTAAAACTTGCAATCCTTCTACTTCAGACAAGTTGCTGGGATTACAGGCATGTACCACTGTGCCTGGCCAACATTCTTCCTTTTTCTGGGTTTTAGGTTATAATAATTAGACTTACTAATTATTATTATTAATTTATTGTTTTGCTGTGCTGGGGATGCAACCCAGGGCCTTGCACATGCTAGGCAAGGAGTCTACCACTGATCCACGTTCCCCAGCCCTCTTTAGACTTTTTCCTGATTAATGTCTTACTTCCTTTCTCTCTCTTTCTTCTCCCTTTAGCTTCTCTTCTTTCCTTCTTTTTCTCTTCCTTTCTGGGGGAAGGGGGAAGGAGGAGGAGCTTCAGACTATACTCTTCTTTTAAAGAAGTGCTTTTTATCCCCAGTAACTTGTATTTACCCTCACTGTGTGTTTCTGGAGGAAAGTGCATTTTCCCGGCCATGCCAAGCCAGCATTTGTGTTTCCTTTTTCCTATGCCCCCTCAAGAAATCCATCCTACTAATTCTGTCTTCCATTCTTCTCCCTACCTTTGTTGCATTCTCTGTTTCCTTCGCTTACACCTGGGAAACTTCTGTGCAGGTTTGGTACGTGTATTACTTGCTCAGGTTTTTCCTCACCATTTTCAGGCTGAGACCTTGGAGCTGGCCCAGCAGACCTGTCTGGGCTTAGCAGTAACCTGGATCTTTTTTTAATTACAATGAGCAGACACATCTCATAGCTGAAACTTTCTGCAGAGGAATTTGTGGTGTGTGTGTGTGTGTGTGTGTGTGTGTGTGTTACTTTAATGTTTCACTGACTCTAAAAGTCAAACCAAATCAAATAAAATCATAAAACAACCAAAAATTGATGGGTCTTAACAGTGGTATTCTCTCTTGCTTCAATGCATTTTATACCTCTATTTCCTTATTTTAATCAAAAGTTTACTGTTATTTTTACTGAAATTGTTAATGCAACAAAATATCTATTGCGGAACTGTACACTTAAACATGGTGTAGATGGTCAATTTAGCATTATGTGTTTTTTGTTTGTTTGTTTGTTTTTAACCAGAGTAAACACAATCTTTTTACTAGTGTCACTGTTTCCCCCACATCCACAGTTCTGTTCTGGAGGAGAGTGCATTGTATTCTGAATCATTAGGAATATCTTCCAAAAGCACCCATCTTCTCTCTCAATACTGTATCCAAAATAAATGCTTGTATTTTCCCTGATAATATGAATCACCCATTAAACTCCATGCTTCCAGGGCTTAAATCGTAAAGATTCTTGTATGAAAACGCAGTCAATAAATGTATGTTAGATGAATGAGTAAATCTTAATTTATCTCATGCCAGTTGTAATAATAATTAATATCTCCATCTCCACCACTATTACGTCATTTTTACCACAACAGCTAACGTTTACTAGCACTTTCTATGTGCCAGAGACTAACCCTTTAGAGTTATTACCCAATCATTGAAGCTGTATGAAACATTTTCTTTAAAATAACTTAATTTGAATTTCTAGATCCCATTCTACCAGGATCATAGGTGCTTGATCTCAGATACTTCAGGGTTTCTCATTCTTATGAGGTTCTGATTCAAAAGGGTGTGATATATTGTTATAAAGCAATATAACTCTCCCCCTCTCCCTACTTCCTTACTATGGAATCCAAAATTATGTGAATTGCAAAGTGTCTAGCTGATTGTCCCTTTCCTTGCCTCCTTCTCCACTGGTGTAACCAATTCTGGTTGAGATAAGACACAGGAAATCAGTTGAAATTTTTAGAAAAGGTTTTGCTTCCAGTTGGCCTGTGATGGCTCCCCCTTCCCTTTGATGTCAGAAGCAATTCAGATGCAGGGGTGGCAATCTTATGAACACGCAGAAAAGGCCCAAAATTGCAAACACATCATTAAACTGGAGAACGGTTTGTATGATCATCTGTTTTTTGAAGGTTTTTTTGTTGTTGTTGTTTTGTTTTGTTTTTGTGATACCGGAGATTGAACTCAGGGGCACTAAATCACTGAGCCACATCCCCAGCCCTATTTTGTGTTTTATGTAGAGACAGGGTCTCACTGAGTTGCTTAGCACCTCACCATTGCTGAAGCTGGCTTTGAACTTGCGATCCTCCTGTCTCAGGCTCCCAAAGTGCTGGGATTACAGGTGTGTACCACCGCGCCTAGCTTGAAGTTCTTATAACATGAGAAAGTTCGGTGCCTGTTGTGAAAGTCACCAAAGATGTCTTTATGCTTCCTGTGGCTCAATGCATTCTTGAGATGCAGGAGGGTGAAAGAGTGCCAGGGGTGTAATGGTTCTATCCTATACCCCAGTCAGTCTTCCCGGCCTGTCTTTGCTACCATTCCACACAGGCCCTCGCTGAATCTCCTTGCACTTAATGATTGTGTTAAGCCTCACAGTTTTCTGTTTTCAATCATTGCCATGATGATGCTGGTGGCCAAGTTCCCATCTGCTTCTGTGCCACTCAGGGATATGAGGATATTTGCAAGGTTAGTTATGGCTCTGTGGATCATTCCAGTGATGGCTTCTATTCAACCACACCTTGAAGAATTCATGACTGGTAGTTCCTCCTCACATTGACTCTAGGCATGCTCTCATGACTTGCTTTGGCTGATGGGACATTAGCAAACGTAATACAAGCAGAGCTTCAATAAAATGTATGTACATTGGAACTGACCTGCTTAGAATGTTTCTAGCCACTGTGGTCTGAGCAGTATAAATCCCTTAGTGAGGTCAGTAAAAGAACAGAAGCACTTCAGTTAGCCCTCAACTAAGCAACTGGTCAATCACTAGCATCTAGTGCTATTCATAAAAGCAAACTGTCTTGGGCTTTGCAACCCCATTGAGCCTCCAAATGACTAGAGCCCCAGTTACATGTGGAGCAGAATTGCCCAACTCAGCCCAGGAAACAGACCAAATTATCACGGGAGGTAATAAAATGCTTGCTGACGTTGGGCAGTAAGACTTGGGGTAGTTTGTCACACAGTTATAGATAACAAGTGAAGGCCACCTCTTCCTAGACATGCCATGATTTATAGTGTTACAATGACCAGCATAGCTCTACAATGAACAAAAGAAACATTAGGTATTTGCTTTTTGCATTTTTTGGAGCAAGTCTTATATATAATGAAGTATAAGAAGCATGACACATTTATGAGTCAATTCAAATCAGTACACTTTGTATTTTATTCTACTTAGCATTTATACAGTACTTATTATTATAGAATATAGGTGCTTCACAATATTATTATTTAGCATTTCTATAGCATTTTTTGCTTTCCGTGTATGCTATGAAGTATTTTAACTTTTATATTTACAGAGAGCTTTATAATCTTTCAAAAATTTTAAATTATTTCCTAACTCTTCTTGTGGAGTAGAACATACACAACAGATATTGTAACCGATTTGTATCTTCCCCGGGTATGTGAATATATTGACTGGTCTATATATTGACTGGCCTACCAAAGCAAAAGTTTTGGAATGAGATAGAGAACCAAATCTTCAATCTCTCCAATTATTACTTTTATTACTTTTCATAAAAAAATAGCTTTCTGTTCTGTTGTTTTGGGAGTAAGCATACTTAGTAGGCCCGATACACTGGAAGTCAAATGAGAAATAATCTTATTAGAAAATAGGATTGTAGTCAGGTCAAAAGTTAATTTCTTGATGTCACAGAGTTGCCTTGGTTTGGAACATTCGAGAAATGCTTTAGTTCTTCTAGGTGCCATTCGACAGCTCCCCACTATTCTAATGATCCCTACAAATGCTTTGAAGAGTGAATTCACTGCAGCTTATCCAACGGTCTTCCTTGTCAACAGAGAAGGTTGCCTATCTTGCTCCTTCTAGAGAGCAGTTTTATTTACTCTTGAGGAAGGAGATGTGGCCTGGGGTTTCTCCACGGTGGGAAGAAGGCAACTGGCAGTTCTGGTGAATCAGTCCCACCATGCTGTTCCTTGCAGCATATGGGCTTCTTTTACTTTAATGGAGGGTCAACAAGATAATATTCCCTCCGTGTAATAAGGTGGTCTTGGGCATTAAAATCCCTATTATCTCAAGAGAGCTTGTAGCCGATGGTTTCCAGGTCCAGAGTGGAAAGCCCTTTGTTCCTCACAACAAGGAAGTTGGTGAATGGCTGGTTACATCTTCTTAGTAGCAGAGTTATAATTTGAACTCAATCTTACATTCTAGAAAAGTATATTCTTTACAGAGCTGCACAGGCAGTTTTCCTCTATATTCTTGCCTTTTGAAATTATACAATTACCAATGTACCTGTATGGCAAAACATGCTTAGTCTGCTTCTCAAACCGTTCATTCAGTTGCTTTGATCATAGCATTTGAGGTTAGTTTCCGAAGAGAAATGCATGTTTTCAGCTTGCTCTCAGGTTTAGTAAGCCAGAAATCTAGGTTTTAAAAAGTGATTTATTTGTCTGAATGTTTTCATGCTTAGAAAAAAAAAAATCTTCAAAACTAGAAGTCAAATAGGACGATAATATAGAAACTATCCTGTTCCCCCCTTTTCTTTTAAGAACATGTTACCTGAAGGTGGATAATTTTCTAAAATTCACATGCTTTCACAATGGAATGTAAAACATGGGGTCCATGCATCTTTTTCAGAAGAGCTGGCTGCCTTTAAGAGGACTGTAGTTTTATTACTTTTGTGGTTCTTTATTTCAAAATCTCATGACCCTGAAAAGCTGTCAAAACATGTATTTGAGTATTTTGTTGCTTCTTATAAAGGTAACAGATAAAATCACCAAACTTTTCTGAGAGAGTAGATCTGAAATATTCTCAGATCAACAGGCTTCATCATCTTTAGGCATTCTTGATTCTCCTACTGAAGGATCTGGCCCACTGTCCTTTTCCATTTGATTCTCTCCTAAAAATAGGAGTTTTGGAGGAAACAATGAAGGACTAAGCTGAATAGCAACATGAGCCTTGAACTGTACTATGGGCATAAAGATAAAATATCAGGAGAAGGAATTTTCGTGCTCATGGAAGACCCGAAGATTGATTCCTGAGCAAGCAAGGGCAGAAGAACCTGGATCATTTGGGCGATGTTCTTAAAAGACACTGATGAACTACAAAAGCAGAAACACAACAGAAAGAGGAAGAGTTAGAATTGGAGAAGAATTAATAAAATACACTTAAGAGGACAAAATCATACCGAAATTGTTTAAATATTTTTTAAAGTGAAAAAAATAAACGGATACTTTGAATATGATGCATGCCAAAGGGGAAAAGGACACCCACAAAAGAGGTCTTAAAGAAATGTGAAAAGCCCTGGAGATGAAATGTTATATAAACATTGCTAGTCAGTTATAATCAACCATGACAAAGCCATGTGTTTCGGGGCTGAATGAAATGACATAGGAAAAACAACCCACTCAGCATCGAATGAAGGGAATCAGAGAAAAGAGTATTTATTAATTGCAGGGGAAGAAAGTGCAGGAGAAGGTGGTATTGAGAGCAGCAGAGGTAAAATACAAGGAAGGCGTGGACGGCATGACAATGTCAAAAAAGTGAGTGATAGATCAAAAGAACTGGAAACCAAGTTCCTCCCTTGGAGTTATGCTGGTTAAATAAGAACTAATCGTATTTAACAATTAGAGCAAAATACAGTGAAACTTAAAAAAAAAAAATAGAACCCACCAACATAGAAGATCTAAATAATATCTGTGGCCCTGGAACATAAATGAAATGCTTACTACCACTCTTACCAGATCTGCTCTGGCCTGCTGAATTAGCCAGCCCTGACTGAGTCTGAACAAAGGCACCCACCCTGCTTCCTCCCAGGGCTGCCATTTCCACCCCTTAAAACCCACAACAGGACAGAATCTTGATTCTCCCACCCCGGCCCAGGACTCCTGTCTTTTCCCCTTGTTACCTCGTTATTCCACTGGAATAATGGTCCTCTCCTCATCTCAGCCTTTATATCTCCTATTGCCAAACCATCTCAATTCACATTCTCCATTATTACTTTGTTTAGCAAATATTAACTGACTGCCTACAATGTACCTGGACTTTTCTAAACTCTGGGGTCACAGCAATTGTAACAACAGGCAGAAGTCCTTGTCCTCAGGGAGTACCTAATAGTGAGGGGAGGGTGGAGCACATATCCCATGAATGATAAGTCAAATAATATTCATGGATCTTTCCTGCCATCTCTCCTGATTTAGCTCTTTGTGGTTGTGTAACAAGTTACTAAAAACAAGGTAACTAAAAAAAAAAAAAAAAGCCCAGATATTAATTATCTTGTGGTTTTAAAGGATCACCCTAGGGGGCTGGGATTGTGGCTCAGGGGTAGAGCGCTTGCCTCGCATGCGTGAGGCCCTGGGTTCGATCCTCAGCACCACGTACAAAGCAATAAAATAAAGACATTGTGTCCATCTACAACTAAAAAAATATTTAAAAAAAAAAAAAAAAAAAAAAAAAGGATCACCCTAGGTCATGGCAAGATCCACACTCACAGGAAAGCCCTCAATTAGGGTCAGAGCACTCCATCTCATTAGGTAGGAAGGGGACTGACACTTTCTGGAAATATTTCCATAGGGGGCAATTTAGGACTTTCTAACTGACCTTAAATCTTCATAAATTTAAACAGTCATTTTATCTGCATCTTTGAGCACTTGGTGACGTTTTCCTCTGATCTCATGGGTCCTAAAGTGTGGCCCCCAGACCAGTCATTAGGAGCAGCACCTGGGAACTGATCAGAAATGCAAATTCTGGGTTCTCACCCCACATCTACTGCAGTGGCACTTTGTGTGTGTCCAGTTGTACAGAAGAAATACAAAAATATGTTTGAATGGAGTTTAGCAAGAAGGCACTGTAGCCTCATGATTAGGGTTAGAAGGTCTGGAGTCTGAAAGGTTTGCATCTGCATCCTGGTTCTGACTCTGCAAACTCTCCTTTCCCTTATTCCTGGGAGTTGGAGCAATGCCCCCTTAACCCCTAAGGAGTCTGAACCACACTTGGTAGATGTATTCTTACTATTTTAAAAAATATTTGAACAGGGGATGACATGATTGAAGTAAGTCTTGGCAGAGATTAATTTGGAGATGGTCTGGTAGACAGAATGAAGAGAAGAAAGACAAGGAGAGAGAGAGGACTTGGGAGTGGTCCAAAGGGAATAAAGAAGGAATAGAAATAAGAGAGACTGTAAAGGAAGAATGGATGGGACTTGAAAATTGATTCAATGCTAGAGGCAAGGAAAACAAAAAGGGGATTAGCAAGAAAGACCTGGATTTAAGGAAGCAGGGTGTGCGGAATTAGTTTGGGGCTAGGAAGGGGTGGATAATGAGTCTAATCTCAAAGGAGTCAAGCAACAGATAAACAAAAGAGAGGAGTAGCAAGAGGAGAAGGGCAAGAAAACTGAAATACGTAGGAAAAGACTCAAGAAGCTACCAGAACTGAGGGAGAAGCATAGAATATTCTGCCAAGATTGCCTGGCAAAGATTCTTTGTGAATCCATAGGACAACAGGAAACAGCAATAATTTAATGGAATTGAAACAATAGGTAGAAATGTGGAATTGAAACCAAGTGTAAACAAAAGCTCCATTCTAAAGAGATGGGCAGTTAATTCAAGTAAAAGAGAGAGAGAGAGACAGAGAGAGAGTGTGTGTGTGGTGGGGGGTTATGTGGTACCGACTTCAGGGGAACTAGGACTTAATGCCATAGTGCAGGAAGGAGGATTGGGGATGGACAGGCAGAAGAGAATCTTGGCAGGGTGCCGGGAGCAAGTGGAAGTTGATGGAATGAGAACATTTTTATGTTACTCCAAAGGAGACTAGGACATGAGAGATGAGGCGCACCGCCTGGGCTTTGGGAATGTTTTGAATGAACGTGCTGTCAATCCTGGGGAGGTGTGGAGCAGAGTTAGAATTGCTAGGAAAGAAGGAACTGGACTTAGAGGTTAGCAAAAAACATTAATTGTCCAAATGTATTATGTGTTTAGGCAACTGAATAGATGGGGAAAAACAGAAAGCACAGATGAGCTTCCTCTTGAGGAAGCAATCTACAGGAAGCTGTTGAGAGATACCTGACAACTGTTTCTTACAGGAACTTCAATCAGTCTCTAATTACCCAAATGAGATCTGTGTACTCTGCAGCCCAACCTTGACAACCTAAAAATACCTTGCTTCCCTCTTCTACCTGGCTGCCTCACTCTGAGGTAAGTGGACAATTCCAAGGAATATTTTCACTTAAGAATATGTGGGAGGGCTGGGGCTGTAGCTCAGTGGTAGTGCGCTTGCCTAGCATGCGTGAAGCACTGGGTTCAATCCTCAGCACCACATATAAATAATAAATGAATAAAATAAAGATCCATCAACAATTTAAAAAAATTAAAAAAAAAAAAAAAAAAGAATATGTGGGAAAAGCCGGGCATGGTGGCGCAAGCCTGTAATCCCAGCACTTAGGGAGGCTAAGACAGGAGAATCGTGAGTTCAAGGCCAGCCTCAGCAATGGCGAGGTGCTAAGCAACTCAGTGAGACCCTGTCTCTACAAAAAACACAAAATAGGGCTGGGGATGTGGCTCAGTGGTCGAGTGCCCCTGAGTTCAATCTCCAGTACCAAAAAAAAAAAAAAAGAATATGTGAGAAAATACTAAGAAATAAATTATGCCATATTCCTAAAAGTTTGCTTCCCAAAATCCAGTATGAAGAGATTTTTTTTTTTAATCGTCTGATAATTTAGGATGATCTATGTTAACACCGTGTTTCAATAATCTCTTGAAAATAGGATTGAATGGCTGCCTGGAACTAAATATTCCAAGTTGCTAAACCATGCTCTGTGGGCAGGGAGACATATTTGAACTGCTTTCTATCAATTTTCTGCTTCATTATATACAGAGCTTTGTATCTTCCTCATGTCAAAGATCACCAGGAACACAAAGGTGGTATGTTAACAAAGTTGGGGTGATTGGTTCATTGCATTGAAGAAGACCCCACACCAGAGGGACCCCAGGGCATTTCATTAAGAGTGTGTTAGAAATACCTTATTATAGGATTTGGGCTGGTTTAAGAGATTTTAGAGAGGGTTCAAGGATGCTGTCAGGGAGCAGGGACTATTCCATGCCTGGAATTTTTACATGCTAGGTGGGAAGAACAATCAAGGCTAACACTGTCATTGGTGAAGCTGCAGCCATCACTCATTAGCCAGAATAGGGGATATTCAGGTACTTTTTGTGGTTTGGGGCTGCTTTTCTCATTTCTCATTTCCAAAATTCTACTAGTTCTCTGTTTCTCAGCAATTGGCAGCACGGGCGTGTTTATTCATTTGACAAATGTTTATGGAGAAGCTCCTACGTGTTGAGGATATAATCATGGTCAAAACAGACATGGACCTTTTTGAAATTAGAGCCAGAGTTGGTAGAAGAAAGAGGGAAACACATTAATTTTTCAAAACCCCAAATATTTAATTACAAAATGTGATAGCTATTAAGGCAGAAAAAAAGGCAAAGAATTCTCAGAAGGTGTAACCACAGAGCTAATCTAGTCTAAAGAGTCAGAAAAGTATGTCTGAGCAGAAAGCTAAAGGATAATTGGGAGTTAGCTAGGTAAAAAAGATAGGGGTGGAAGGTGGGAAAGACACTGGGGATAGGCATACCACCTGCCCGCAGAGACTTTGGAGAACCCAGATCTTCAGACCACTATGGTGGGCTCCTTGCTCATCTCAAAGCTATTTCCAAGTCTTCTCTTAGACCAAACAGCATTGATTACAACATTCAGTATTCTAAACAGAGTTAGAGAAAAAACTCAACGGGTTGCTTAGAGGTCATTCGGCTTTCATTGAACAAAACTGACATAATGGTAAGTGACGATGCAGCTTCTGGATGGTCTTATCATCTGGGAATTCCTCACGACCTAGAACCTTGGTGGCATCACACTGAACACTTGGCTCATTCCTTCTTCTCTGCCCTCATTTCTTAAATACTTTCTTGGGTTGTATGGTTCTATGTCTCTCATTCAATCTTACTTTTGGGCTTGTGGTTTTATCCTATTCCTTCTCATATGTCCCCTTAGCACCTTGGTACTTAGTAGGTTTCATTGGCCTAACTAACGTTTATTGAGCAACGTGTGTAATAACCCTCTGCACTGGGATACAAACCCTAAAATGATGGGTCTCTACCCTCAGGGAGTTTAGGGTAGTTGCAAGAATCTGACCTACCAACTCTAAAACATGAATTTAGGATTTTTGGCCACTTTATCAAATTAATCAACATAAACTTCTGTATGGCCTCTGCCATGATGAAAATCATCTTCATTTATACTTCAGAGCCTAAGAAACTACATTTAATAATGTTTCTATTTTTTTTACAACAAAGTTTGAAGATTACAAAATGGTATTACTGTTGTTAAAATCAAATGGCTTAATTGAAATCCCATTTATAATTGATGCTTTCACCTTGGGGTATTTGAAAATGAGGTGCCTTTCCTTTTATCTCTCCAATGGCAGCCCCTTGTATGCCTGTGTGAGTACAAGACTAGGAATTAGGAACTCTTCGTTCTGCCCCTGACTCACTGGGTTACCCAACTTAACCTCACCGTTTCCTCATCTGTGAAATGGGGATAATAATACTTACCTCCCTCACTGGGGTGTCATGAGTATTAATTAGCGTTTGTCAAGTGCTTTGAGATCTTCAGATGAAAGGCGCTGTGGAAGCTCAGTATGAAGCATTATTATATAAAGCCTCCCCACCTCCCACTTTCCCCCTGAAAAGTGATTGCCAATTATAGCCAGCTCTAAGTGGGGGTAATACTACATTCAGGCACGACAAGGCAAGTTTTATTGGTCCATTAGGACAGGCCTATTTGAGGGAATTAGTTTTGTGAAAATGGTTATTATGCCAAGGACTTTTATTTTAGGCAGTTGTTGCTCTTAATAGTTAAATATGAAGCCACTTGGAAAGGCTGGTTTCACATCTCAGGAGAAGGACAGGACTTCGTGGCCATGCCACTTACATCTAAAGAAGCTTAGGCATGTGGTGTGGGAGAACGTACTTCCCATAAAATGAAATTATGTTTATATGGAAGGCTGACTGCAGTTTCTGAGAAACTAGCTGGATAGTGGAGACACCACCACCCACTTCATTAGCAAAAGAAGAAGCGACTCCCACATATAATTTTCTGGATTCCAATTTCAAGGGATTCATCACTTGCAAAAAAATTTAATTCTCTCATTAGAGCTACATTTGGTAGGTGGAAGCAGCGAAATCCATTCATGGTGTCTGTTTTTTCGCTCTTTCATGGATCACCACAGACGACCCCGTATCCGAGAGTTAGCATGGCTGGGGCACAATTCTTAACAGCGGATTGCTGGGTTGAAATAACGGATGTTCTTTGGAGAATTAAAGCATCATTAAGTTATCCTGTTCCAGGTTTATTTGTTTTTCAACTTCTATCAGATTTAGCATTTTCCAGGCTTAAAAAATAACTGGTTAGTTCTTCTGCAGGAAGCAGGGAATTATCTAGATTAGTCCATTTTAGAAGCTACCTGGGTTGTCAACATGAGGAAGACCTTATCTAGACATCAGATGACACAGTCATATTTTCATGACCACAAATTTCTTTTTAAAATACAAAATAAAACGTCCTCACAGAGCAAATTTCCTCAATCACTGCAGAATTGTGTGTTCCTTTTAAAAAAAGATTGAAATCCCTCACTCCTAAATTTAACTGGCTTAAAAAAAGAAGGAAAGACGAGACAGAAAAAGATGGAGGACAAAATCTTACCTTCTTTTCTATAGATAAGACGGTAGTAAATTTTCATAAAATGGATTTCTTTTTCTTTTTGGGGGGGCAGGTAGGGTGCAGAGGACTGTTAGTGGAGATTGAACCAAGAGGCACATTGCCACTGAGCTGCATCCCTAGCTCTTTTTATTTTCAATTTTAAGATAAGGTCTCACTAAGTTGATTAGAGCCTCCCTAAGTTGCCGAGGCTGACCTCAAAGTTGCAATCCTCCTGCCTCAGCCTCCTGAACTGCTGGAATTACAGGTGTGTACCACCACACTGGTATGAATGTATTTCTATCATGTTTATAAACTGTATGACCTCATTTTTAGTTTCATTCCTAACCTATGATGATCATAACATTAGGTGTGAAAGACTTAAAACCACCATATTTCACCTATGAAAACAGACCTCTGCAAACAAATTCATTGTGTAAACAAGGGAAACACTTCCTTTACTGGAGTGAGGTCTAACATTGTCCAGGGCCTGAGAAACCAGTTAATGGTATTGTTGGCATCCAAAGAACATGCCAATTACAAATGATTCTTATCTCTCCATTAACATACTTAGCAGTCTCACTTGAATACTTATGGCCCATTATCCTGACCATAATTTTGCTGTTTGCTTACTAAAACACACACATGTATCGTTTTTTATGAGTGCAGATTTCAGTGATCTAATGAGCTTTCTCTTGTTTGCTATTTTTAACATCCTTTCATTAGCTGAAATTCAAAAGTTTATTTATTGATTTGACATGCATTACAACATTGGGAATGCCATTGCACTTGACCAGCAGGTGGGATGGGTGAAAGATTAGTACTCCCAAAATTCTGTAATGTGACATAGGAGAAGAATCTTATTTATTCTAGTAAATTATCGGGGGTGGGGGGGTGTACAAAGAGTGATGCATCTCAAATAGTGGGAGGCTGTGAGGAGGTGGAGAGCAGGAAGGAAGGGGACACAAAGAAATGGAAGGGCAGTTGGAATGCCTTGGGTATGGGGCAGCAGGACAGGGTGCCAATAAAAAATGTCCTCACAGTTCATGCTAAATGGATCCTATTTATCCCAACCATGGTTGAGCATCACTGGAGGGTTTTAGTGGTGGGATAAGACCAGATCTGGGCTTAGAAAGTTCTGGTAGTCCTGCTTCCTCCCTGCCCTGGCTTATCATCAGAACCACTACAAAAAAACACAAACAAAAGCAAAACCCCTTTATTGTGTTTATTTACAAAGACTTAAGGCATTGGAAGCATTAAAAACAATAAGAACAACAAATCATGCAAACAGGCAAACACTTCTCTATTTCCTTCACACCCTCACTAACATAAAGAGGTTGCCCACCATTTAAGAAAACAATATTTCCTTCTAGTCTTTATGTACAAACAGTGAACATGAATATGAATCTCTATTTCTCTTCTTTCTTTAGCCCAAAGGCAGCATATTTGCACCTTATTTGCACCTTGTTTTTTTTTTTGTCTTTATAATTTTTATTTTCTGGATTGATTACATAATTGTACATATTTATGAAATACAATGTGATATTTTGATTCATGTATATATTGTGTAATTATCAAATCTGGATAATTAACATATCCATTGCCTTAGATTTTTATCATCTCCTCCATGTCGAGCACATTCAAACTCCTCTCTTCCTGTGACTTGAGATAGGAATGCGCGACTGTTAACCATATCCACCCTACAGCACACCAGCACTCGCTCCTCCCAACACTACCCTGTGCCTGCTGACCACCTTTCCCCCTTCTCCGCTCTATACTATTCTCCCCAGCCGCCAGTGGCCTTTCTTCTAAACTGAGATCAACTTCTTTAGATTCCAAGAACAAGTGAGATCACTTCTTTGCTTTTTTTGAGACACTGTTAAGGGAGGTCTCTATTTGTACAAGGCTCCTCATTGAGGCCCATAATCAAATGGATCAGATGGAAAACACTGGCCTAGGAGACCAGAAGAATGCAAGTTTGGAAGCAGTAGGAGAGGAAAGGAAGGCACACTTCCAGAGACACTTAGGATCCTTACTAAGGGACACTCATACTGTAATCAGGATAGTATTTCTGAAACATTCAACCAAGGTTTTTTCTATTCCTGGCAAGTCAGGTTTCACCACTGCACCAACCCAATGAAGCAAAGATAGGTATTGCCAAGGGAAGGAGAGGACCCGGGGCAGGGGAAGTTGGCTGGGTGGAGAAAATGTAGGCAGCAAGAGGCATCCCCTCTGCTCCTCAGAGGGTGACAGAGGAGGGCTTGCCTTTGGTTGGTAAGGTATTCCTCTGTCAGCTATTGTGTGGGGACAGGAAGGCACCCCAAAATCTCTGGGGCATGTGGAAATGCATGGACTGACTGACGGAGCTGTCTGGCGTAGAAGTTTGCTGTGTTGGGAGTGACAGGATCCTGACCTTAAGGTCTCCTGGGTGCACCACCTTGGTCAGGTATCTCAGGACTGTCATGGCATCCAGAGACCTGAGGAAGGCTCCTCCTTAGGAACAGCCACAAGCTAAGCCAACTGAAACTCCAATGCCGATATTGGACATGGGGTCAAGACAAGCCCCTACCTAGTTCTTCCTTGTCACCTTGATGTACATGCTGAGCTGCCATCTTAGACAGGAGCAGAGGGAGGAATAGAGACAGAAAAAGAGAACATTTATCCAAAGAGATAAAGTGACCTTAAACACATGCTTAAGTTAATGGGTCAGACTGAGTTGATTCGTATTGTCAACAATGAAAAGCACATGATTATGGTGTGAGGGGGATTTTTTTTCTTTGTGTGTCTAACTAGTATATTTGCAACTCTATGAAAATACTATTTACACTTTTTATAGCATATCCCATTTCATGCTCCTCTTAAAACCAGAGCATTCAAAGATGGATGAGAGTGTTTCACCCAAGGCTCAGAAAAGTGCTATTAAAATATGCAGGTCAGAGAAGAATTGAGCCAATTATAGGGAGGTTTATTTGCTCCAGTTTATGAAGGTGGGACTTAAGAAGGCCCTTCAAGAGTTACAAGGCCAGTGGCAAGACTAGTTTCAGCATTGCTGCTCATGAATTCTGACTTTCTCTCCTTAAGGCCATTTTCCCTTTACTTGTTTTTTTTGCTTTTGTGGGATCTTTGGCCTGCTTTTGTTTTTTTTGCTATGAAAGTACAGAGTGTTATTTCATTAACACAGTTCTACAAATAATAGTTACTCTAGATTCTGAAATGGCAGGGGCATTGGGAGGTTGTGTGGCCTGATCTGTAGCCTGGCTGGAGACTTTGCTGCATTGCTGATGATAGATGGTTGATAAATTTCTTTCCACAGTCTAAATTGCTTGCAATTGTAATTGATTGGCATATTAGAGAAGGCACTGGCCCTTCGAGGTGGGAAGAATTCTTGTTCTCAAAAAGAATACAATTGCCAGGGCATGGTGGTGCACACCTGTAATCCCAGCTACTTGGGAGGCTGAGGCAGAAGGATCACAAGTTCAAGACCAGCCTCAGCCATGTAGCAAGACTTTCATCTCAAAATAAGAGAAAATTAATTTAAAAGGGCTAGGGATGTAGTTCAGTGGCACAGTATCCCCAGTATCCCTGGGTTCAATCCCTAGTACTACACACAGTGTGTATGTGTGTGTGCGCGCGCGCGCACGGGGGGGTGGGGGCAGGGAGAGATTGATTTCTGGGAAGAAAAAACTGATGCTTAAGAAAATTTTTCTTTCCCTCTGAATGTGATGGCCACAGCAGTAGTTTCTGGACTAGGGTCCGGTTACCACTTACCCACCACTTTAAAAAAGTAATTGAATCTGCAATGTCCCTATCTTCAAATACTTTATTCAGTTAAGTGAGGTAGGTATAAAATATGGTATTAGAAAAGGACAAAAATAATTTTTCTTGAGCTCCTAAAATATTTATATGGTCTAGAATCTGTCATTAACTGAAGTGTACCATATAAAAAATTTGAAATTATTCGATCACAAAATTCAGGTGGTTCTTAGGTAAATAGCTTAATTGCATAGTATTTTTTATTACATGTAATTGTAAGATTTTGCATTATATAATTTACTTGCTGTTGCTCTTCAATAAAGACTTTTAATAGTACCATGAGCCTTGAGTACTTGGTGATGCCAAGGGCTTTAACCATTAGATGTAACTATTATTGCACCAATAAAACATGCCCCTATTGCCTCCTGGTACAGATGCTACTTTTCTTTCTTTTAAGACAAATAATTGTAAGAAAAAAATTGCAAATAAAAGAAAATTAAAATTATTTAAAATAACATTCTTATTGTAGGACAGATAAATTAGAGAAAAACCAATTACAAGCTAAAACATTTCAAGCAAAGAAGTCAAGAATTTGATGGAGAGGACAAAAAGGGAAAGCTAATCAGAATGGACTTAACCTACTTATATTTGCTTAATTTTGAGGTCATTCTATGTTTTCATGATTTGAGTTCTTTTTTTAAAAAAACTTTGTCTTATTTCTTCTTTGTTTTTTTACATGTATTCATAGCAACTTTATTCACAATAGTGCCACAGAAAAAGAGAAAAGAAGGAAGGAGGGAAGGAAGGGAGGGAGGGAAGGAAGGCAAGGGGGGGGGGAGAAAGGGAAGGAAGGAAGGAAGGAAGGAAGGAAGGAAGGAAGGAAGGAAGGAAGGAAAGGAGGGATGGATGGATGGATCTTGTTTTATTTCTTAAATCTTCTTGCCCTGGGATCCTCTTTAACCTTAGCTTCAGTCTCTATCTAAGATGAAAAGCTTTTACAGATGCTGTGCCTACTTTTTCAATGTTTCCTGGGAAAGCAAAAACAACAGTGTAGCTGCTTAAATTTAGTGAGAAGTACCCAAATGTTTCGATTGGATATTTATCCAATGTTAGGGACCATTTCTCTGAAATGAGTAGAATTTCTTCAGTTTACTCCATGGATTTATCCCTTTCATTCTACCTCTCGCAACATTTGGGTGGTGATGGGGAGAAAATGAACTATTTGTCAAAATCATTCCAGGCAAAAGAATATGGTTTGTCAGGATCTCTAAATATTCACACCTCAGGCAGAAGCCCAGTAATTAATTGTACAAGGAAATGGGCAAAGTACTTGTCTGTGGTCTTTGCGTGAAGCTGGCCCATGTTAGAACAAATATTTACTGAGTGCCTTTTGTTTGCCAGACACTAGAAGGTGGGAATTGTGAGGCAGTTTTACTCAGAATTACGTGTCTTCACATTTGATGGATCAAAAGGCAGATTTTGACATGGAAGTATCAATTCTCTTCTTGACTTCGGAGGGAAATCTAGCTTCTTTTTAAAGTCATAATTTGTAAAATTACTAAATTCTCTCTCGGTCTCTCTCTCTCTCTCTCACACATTCAGCTGGAAGATAGTGGGAAAGCCATTTATTTACTTTAAATCTGGTTTCCTCATCTAAAATTAGAAAATTAGTTGGAGTGAGAAAGATCTCAAAATGGTTCTTAAACCATCACTTTTATTGAAGTTGTCTGGAAATTTTGTTAAAACAATATGACTGGACCCACTCCCCGATTTCGGATTCCATAGGTCTAGGGTGAGGCTGAGAATTTGTATTTCTCACAAGACCACACTTGAGAGCCACTGGTCTGGAATACTTTGATAGACCCATAACTCTCTGTCTTTTAGTATGCTTCATCATGATGTGAACTCTTCCATTTCTAACTTTCTCAGAGTTTTCTTTTAATCCCATCTAAGACTCTGTGGACTAGCACCTAGAAAAATCTATTTGATGATCCCCAATCCATTGCAAAAATTCAAAATATAAACACTGAGAAGCCAGGTGCAGTTGTGCATGCCTGTAATCCCAGCACTTTGGGAGGCTGGGGCTGGAGATGTGGCTCAGTGATGGAGTACCCCTGAATTCAATCCCTAATACAAAAAAATACACACACATACACACACACACACATTGAGAACTAGCACGACTCCCTCAAGTCTAGGAGTGCTTGAAAGTCATCTTCATTGCTGGGCCAATGCCTTATTTACTTACTATTAAGTGACAACCCAGCTCCACACTGCTAAAACATTCAGCCCCTCTCCCTCTCCTCTCTCTTCCTGGCAGATCTCCGGTCTTTATGGAGAAAGGGAGGAGAAGATCTCCTTGGTAAAATCCAGCAGGACTTGGGGCAAGTGGAAGGAGCACTAAAATTCTAGTCAAGCTGTGGGGCTTTTCTATAATCTAGCAAGTTCTGAAAGTCTACACGTGGGTTCTCCTAATGGATGCTTTCATGTCTTGACGGAGGGTGTTGACTCTGGAATAGACCTTTACCCATGTCACAGGTGAGAAGAGGTTGGGGAAGCCACTGAGACCAGATCCATGTCCTTTGCCTTGGGTTTTCCTCTGGTTTTCATCATTATTTATATTTCCCCCATATTCAGCCACAGTCTCCCTTGTCCACACCTGACATGAAATATCTGCTGTATTTCTTGGTGGCCCAGAGCAATCTTGAACCTCTGAGCACCTGGCAATACCTTGCCTTTGCTCACATGGTTCATGTCAGGAGGGGCTCTACTGGGCTCTGGGTGAGTTAGTTGGAAGCAGTGGAGTCTCCTCCTACCTCCACACATATCCACAGCTGCTGTGTTTCCTGGCCATCTGTCATGCTAAGTCTTCATTAAAGTGCATAGTTATCAATAGCCACCAAACATACATGATACTGATATTCACAACCCATCTCAATATTCTGCACCTAACTGGGGCAGGGGAAGGTGGAGGAGGAATGGTCTTCCCTTGGGGGGCATAGGTTTACCAGTTTAGAAATTCTCTGCTCTGGGATTTTTCATCTTTACTCAAGAGCCCTACAGTGCAGAGAACAAATTGGGGGCTGCCGGGGAAGGAAGTAAGGACCTGATTAGACAGACTTAGCTTGGTTTTCATTTCTTTATAGAGCTGTATTCCATAGTGGATCATACTTTTAAAACATTTTAGCATTTTTAAAAAGCTGTACTTTGAAAAACTCTGACTTACCACAAGCTTTCATTCTACAATTTGGAAATGGAGACACAGAAATTAGTCCAAGGACATGCAGTTACAGCTGGCTAAGATTGGCCTCTGTAAGTTTGGTGATTGGTTTTCACACATCTGTCCTCAGAAGCCAATGGCATGACTAATGTTAATTTTCAAATGCTCACATTATTATTATTATTTTTTAACATTATGCAAATGTTCTGGTTATACTGGTATCTTTATAAGAGAGAGAGAGAGAGATACACACAGAGACTCAGGAAGACACAGAAGGATTTTATTCACATAAAATTAACCATTTTAAAGGGTACAATTCAGTGGCACTTAGTTCATTCATAGTGTTGTACAACTATCACCTTTGTCTAGTTCCAGAACATTTTAATCACCCTAGAAGGAAACCTGTATCCCTCCCCACTCCCATCTCCCCTCACCACTCCAGCCACTGGAAGCCACAAGTCTGCTTTCTGTTTCTGTGGATTTATTTGTTCTCAATTTCATATAAATGAAATCACACAGCACATGTTTGTTTGTGTGTGGCTTTTCTCACTTAGCACAGTGTCTTCCAGGTTTGTCCTCATCAAAGCCCATATCAGTATTCTATGGTTGAATAGTATTCCATTGTACAGACAGGCCACTATTTGTTATTGTAGTTTATTTTTATTTTGGCTTCTAGGATACTCTGTTTTTGTTCCTGGAAGCATGCTGCATTTATTATTGAACCCAAGGGATGAGAACAAAGAAAGATAACAGCTAAATTACTACACTCACAGCCTTCTTCTCAGTCCACCTGTGGCCATTGCTTATAGCAACTAGCTTAGTACTGACCTTGAATTAGTCACTTAATCTCCTTGTGCCTCAATTTCCTCAGCTATAAAGATGGTTTGATGACTGTTTGCTACCCACCCCATGGGGAACAAGGAGTTAATGCTCATTAAAAGCTTTCAGGTTCTCAGATGTTAGGCACCGTATATCATATTTAAGTACAATGTAGCAATATAATAAGCATCTTTCAGGAGCTCAGTTTGTTTTTCCTAACTACCTTTTTAAAAAAAGACAAACATCAGTAAATTTTCTCAGGCATGCTGAGAACACTCTTTCTCTTTCCAGAACGTGTCTTACTCTTAAACACAGCCAGGGTGATTTTTAGAGGTACCTGAAAGGGCTCTTGTCTCTGCCTCCTACAATTTTAGAATGAATGTAGGGTGTTACAAGTTACTGGGCATTCACTGTAGGCCAAATGTAGGACTTTGGATTCTACAATCTCCTTTGATCCTCATAGCACCCATATGATACAGATGTTACTAGAATTTGAACATGTAGCAAGTAAGGCCTAGTGAAATTGTGTGCTCTGTGTCAAATCACAAAGCCAGTAGCAGGTAGAGCTATAATATGGTCCTACTTGTGTGACCTCTTTATACTCTGCGCTACCTTACCTTCTAGATTGACTGGCTCCTTTCCTAAAAAGGTTTCAAAAGGCCTTGTTGGACTCTGTGCCTCTGAAAGGCACCAGGAGAACTGTACAAGGAATGGAAGGAGCAAATCATATGGGTTTGAGGAGGGTACCCCCAAATTTCTGTGCTTCCTCAACCTCAGAATTCTTATTTGAAAACAGGATCTTTGCAGATGAACTTGGTTAAGTTAAAGATGAGGTCATAGTGGATCAGGGTGAACTCCAAATCCAATGACTGGTGTTATTTTAAGAGAAATGAGGGATATTTGGGTACAGAAATGTAGAGTCACATGGAGGGAAGAGGCCACATGAGGTGGAGGTGGAGTTGGAGGATGAAGTGATGAAGCCAGAAGCAGAGGAACTCCAAGGTTGCCAACACCTTCCAGAAGTGAGGAAGGGACGAAGAAGG
>PVHX01008342.1:0-83497 GCA_004024805.1 Geosciurus inauris | reverse complement strand
ATATGGATTTCCAGTTTTCCCAGCACCATTTGTTGAAAAGGCTATCTTTTCTCCCATGTATGTTTTTGGCACCTTTGTCTAGTATGAGATAGCTATATTTATGTGCATTACTCTCTGTGTCTTCTATTCTGTACCATTGGTCTACATGTCTTTTTTGGTGCCAGTACCATGCCATTTTCATTACTATAACTTTGTAGTAAAGTTTAAGTTCTGGTATTGTGATGCTTCCTGCTTCACCTTTCTTGCTCAGGATAGCTTTGACTATTCTGAGTCTCTTATTTTTCCAAGTAAATTTCATGATTGCCTTTTCTATTTCTATCAGAAAGGACTCTGGGATTTTAATTGGGATTGCATTGAATCTGTATAGCACTTTGGGTAGTATGGCCATTTTAATAATATTGATTCTGCCTATCCAAGATCATGGGGAGGTCTTTCCATCTTCTAAGATCTTCTTCAATCTCTTTCTTTAGTGTCTTGTAGTTTTCATTGTAGAAGTCTTTCACCACTCTTGTTAGATTGATTCCCAAGTATTTTTTTTTTTTTGGAGGCTATTGTAAATGGAGTAGTTTTCCTAATTTCTCTTTCAGAGGACTCATTGATGCTGTATAGAAATGCATTTGATTTATGATATTGATTTTATATCCTGCAACTTTGCTGAATTCATTTATCAGTTCTAGAAGTTTTCTGGTAGAATTTTTTGGATCCTCTAAGTACAGAATCATGTCATCTGCAAATAATGATAGCTTTAGTTCTTCTTTTCTTATTCATATCCTTTAAATTCTTTCATCTGTCTAATTGCTCTGGCTAGAGTTTCAAAGACTATATTGAATAAGAGTGGTGAGAGAGGGCATTCCTGTCTTGTTCCAGTTTTTAAAGAGAATACTCCCAATTTTTCTCCATTTAGGATGATGTTGGCCTTAGGCTTAGCATATATTGCTTTAAAAATGTTGAGGTATGTTCCTACTATCCCTAGTTTTTCTAGTGTTTTGAACATGAAAAGGTGCTGTATTTTGTCAAATGCTTTCTCTGCATCATTTGATAGAATCATGTGATTCTTCTCTTTAAGTCTATTGATGTGATGGATTATGTTTATTGATTTTCATATTTTATGTTGAACCAACCTTGCATCCCTGGAATGAACCCCACTTGATCATGGTGTACTGTTTTTTAATGTGTTTTGTATGCAATTTGCTAAAATTTTACTGAGAATTTTTGTATCTATATTCATCAGGGATATTGGTCTGAAATTTTCCTTTTTTGATATGTCTCTGTCTGGTTTTGGAATCAAGGTGATACTAGCCTCATAGAATGAGTTTGGAAGGGTTCCTTCCCTTTCCATTTCATGGAATAATTTGAAGAGTATTGGAGTTAGTTCTTCTTTGTAGGTCTTATAGAACTCGGCTGAGAATCCATCTGATCCAGAGCTTTTCTTGGTTGGAAGGCTCTTGATGGCATCTTCTATTTCCTCACTTGTAATTGATCTGCTTAAGTCATGAATATCCTCCTGATTTAATTTGGATAGGTCATATGTCTCTAGGAATTTGTCAGTTTCCCCAGAGTTTTCTATTTTACTGGAATATAAGTTTTCAAAATAGTTTCTAATTATCCTCTCTATTTTAGCAGGGCCTGTGATAATATTTCCTTTGTTGTCATAAATTTTAGTAATTTGGGTTTTCTCTCTCCTTCTTTTTGTTAGGGTGGCTAAGGGTTTGTCAATTTTGTTTACTTTTTTGAAGAACCAGGTTTTTGTTTTATCAATTTTTTGGATTGTTTCTTGTGTTTCAATTTCATTGATTTCAGCCCTGTTTCTAATTATTTCCTGAGTTCTACTTCTTTTGGTGTTATTTTGTTCTTCTTTTTCTAGGGCTTTGAGTTGTAGTGTCAAGTCATTGATGTGTTGACTTTTGCATTTTTGAATATATGAGCTTAATGCAATGAACTTTCCTCTTGGCACTGCCTTCATAGTGTCCCAGAGATTTTGGTATGTTGTATCAGAGTTCTCATTTACCTCCAAGAATTTTTTCATTTCTTCCCTGATGTCTTCTGTTACCCATGCATTGTTCAATGGTAGATTATTGATTCTCAAGGTGCTATGGTGGCTTCTTTTTTAAAACTGTTATTAATTTCTAGTTTCATTCCATTATGGTCAGATAGAATGCAGGGTAGTATCTCTATTTTTTTGTATTTACTAAGACTTGCTTTGTGGCATAACATATCATCTATTTTGAAGAAAGATCCATGTGCTGCTGAGAAAAACGTGTGTTTGCTTATTGAAGAATGGAATATTCTATATATATCCATTAAGTCTCGACCATTGATTGTTCTATTGTGTCTTACAGATTCTTTGTTTAGTTTTTGCTTGGAAGATATATCCAGTGGTGAGAGAGTTGTGTTGAAGTCACCCAATACTATTGTAGTGGGGTCTATTTGATTCTTGAATTTGAGAAGGATTTGTTTGATAAACATGGCTGCCCCATTGTTTGGGGAATAGATATTTAAGATTGTTATATCTTGTTGGTGTATGATTCCCTTAAGAAGTATGAAATGACCTTCTTTATCCCTTTTCACTAATTTTGGTTTGAAGTCCACTTTGTCTAAAATGAGGATGGAAACTCCTGCTTGTTTACACAGTCCATGTGAGTGATAGATTTCTTTTTCCATCCTTTCACCTTCAGTCTGTGGGTGTCCTTTTCTTTGAGATGAGTCTCTTGAAGGCAGCATATTGTTGGATCATTTTTTTTTTTTGATCCAATCTGCCAGTCTGTATCTTTTAATTGCTGAGTTTAGGCCATTGACATTCAGTGTTATTATGGAGACATGGTTTGTATTCCCAGACATTTTGGTTTATTCTTAGTTTTTAACTTGACTGGGTTTCTCCTTTGATTCGCCTTTCCTTTAGTGTAGCTCTTCCTTCTGCAAGTTTTTATTGTGGTTTTTCATTTCTTCCTATGGAATAATTTACCAAGAATGTTCTGTAGTGCCAGCTTTCTTGCTGTGAATTCTTTCAATTTTTGTTTATCTTGGAAGGTTTTTATTTCATCATCAAACCTAAAACTTAATTTTGCTGGATATAAGATTTTTGGTTGACAACTGCTGTCTTTTAGCACTTGGTATATGCTTTGCCATGATCCTCTTGCTCTCAGGGTCTGGGTTGAGAAGTCTGCAGTGATCCTAATTGGCTTCCCCCTATATGTAATGTGTTTCCTTTCTCTTGTGGCCTTTAAGATTCTTTCCTTATTCTGAATGTTAGGCATTTTCATTATGATGTGCCTTGGTGTAGATCTATTGTGATTTTGTACATTTGGTGTCCTGTAAGCCTCTTGAATTTGATTCTCCAATTCATTCTTCATATTTGGAAAATTTTCTGATATTATTTCATTGAATAGATTGCTAATTCCTTTGGCTTGGAATTCTATGCCTTCCTCTATCCCAATAATTCTTAGATTTGGTCTTTTAATGTTATCCCATAGTTCTTGGATGTTCTGTTCATGGTTTCTTACTGTCTTCACTGTGTTGTCAACTGTATTCTCAAGGTTAAATATTTTGTCTTCAGTATCTGAGGTTCTGTCTTCCAAGTGGTCTAATCTGTTGGTAATGCTTTCTATTGAGTTTTTAATTTGGCTTATTGTTTCTTTCATTTCAAGGATTTCTGTTTGGTTCCTTTTCAGAATCTCTATCTCCTTATTGAAGTGATCTTTTACTTCCTGTATTTGCCTATGTATCTCTTTTTGATACACTTTTGGTAAGTAAGAACAGGGGATCTAAACAGTTTTGCAGATGGGATTATTTAGACACATACAAAATGGTAAATAATGTATTTTAGAGTATCTTAGGTGTTAAAATATCATTAAAATCTATTCATTCATTCAAAAATGAAACAATAAAATCTGTCTTCTATTTAAGTTTTATTTGGCATGCAGAGACCCAGGAACATTCAAATTTGGCATAGTATGATGTCATCACATAAAATTGAGAAACTTGTGAGTTTTTATAATTCAAATTGGGTTTGTCTATTGTTTTTATCTAGATTTCAATATTTTTGTCATATTGGCTTAATATTATTCATTCACCCAATCCCATGATAAGTTCAACAAAATCAAGGCTAAACATTTTTAAAATATAGAATTATGAAAGTTCATAACAATTTTGTCTTTCATGAACTAAATGCCAAAAATATTACGAGCACTCATTTAAAATAATTCATAACCACTTATAATACATTTTAAAATTATATGGATTATTTGCTTTTTAAATATGTAAAATAGTTTTTGTATTTTTAAATATTTGCACAATATTATATATAAAGTCAAAAGGAACAAATAACTAAATATATCACCATATATTGATGATAACTTTTTTATTATATCACATAATTGATAAGAACTTTTTTATTATATTTTACTTTTGAAATGAATTCAGAGACAAGATTTTATTATGTACTTTAGGTTTCTGTTTTGTTAATATGAAAGGCATTTTAGAAGTATATATGTAGCAGTCTAAAAGCTATTCAAAAATTGGTCTTTTGAGTTATAAAAAAATTACTACAGTATAGTCATAGCTTTTAAGATCAAATGATTTGACATTTTATAATAGAAGCCTAAACTATATTAATTTAAATAGAAGATATTTTTCTGAGCACAATATTATCACATACTGAATTATTCCTATAGAATTAAAGAAAGCCCTACATCACAGAGTCTACTATTTACTGCTGGAAGATAGCAGCAAATAAATAACTTTTCACTACAATGAGTATCATAACTCAGTTAACTACAGACTAGGGAACTCAAACTTGGTCAATCTCAATTCAGTCCTAGAAGCATAAAAAATCTTTTCTCAGGGAGACAAAATTTTCTTTGGGATGATTAAAAGTATATACAAAGCCCTAGAGGTGATAAAACAAGCAAGAAAAACAATAAGGCGGGTGTGGGCAGACATGAATCTGGAAAGTTATGAAGAAATCAGGTTACAAATTTATGAACCATGCTAGTTTGGGATTACATGCCAGAGGTGCCTGGTGGCATCCTTTTTATTATTAATGTCAAGGGAGAATGCTATTATATTTTGATTTTACAAAGATAATTCTGTTTGAAGAGAAAATGCCCTAGAGGGAGCAAGAAATGTGAGAGGAGGAACAATTTGAAAACAGGTTTCATGGTCCAGGGCAGCAATAATAATGGTCTATATTCAGGGGGTAATGTTGGGAATTAAAACAATATATATATTAAAACAATATGTGTATATATATATATATATACACACACACACACACACACACACAAAAGATATATTTGGATATATTTGAGCAGATTAGCAAATCTATTACAGTGGCTTTGGTGATCATTTGGATGGATATGGACAGTATGAAAAAGAAGGACAATGAATGTTATTAGTATTTCTGCCTCAATAAGAATTAGGGCTTTTTACTAAGTTGAGAGCATGTGGAGGATTAAAAGTCACCATAAGGAATGAAATTAGAAGAAAAATGTGTTATTTCTGAAGGCAACGAAAGGAAGTTTCTCAAAAAGAAATGGAAAACTTTGGCAAAGCAGGGACTGAAAGTATGACCTTTATGTGTAATGATTGTGATCATTGGTGTCATCCACTCTGCTATGGCAGGAGAAATCTCTCTCCATCTTCCTGCACACTTATGAGTGTGCAAATATCATGTGCCTCATGCAAACTATGTAATAGAACAGTTTGTGCCACTAAGAGACATTAAAAAATTCATTTTGGAAATGTTTGTGTTCCTTTAATAACCTAAACTGAAGTCTGTATTAATCAAATTTCCACATTTTCCAAATTTCCAAAACATCTTAGATAGGTCCTTCTGGTATTCCCAGTCTTGAAGGAAAATTCTTGGCCATTTCAACTTCTAAATAATTCCTTACTCTTTGGCTTTAACTGATGTCTGGCTGATCCTAAAGATTCAATTTCACCTTCTTCCCTCCCAAGTGCTAGCTGTTTTTATTCCACTTCTCATGTACCACTGAGTTGTATATGTCTTTCTGATTGCTGTTTAGCATTTCTAAAACATTACTCCTTCCTTCTCTCTCATAAGAAACTCTATTGGAGCAGATTCTATCATATGATACCCATCACACCCCTTCTTCCTGTTGTCCACTGCTTAAACCTTGCTGAAACCTTCTCATTCATTGGAGATTTTTGGTATCCAGCTTACTTTCCTTCTTTCTGCTACAAATCCTGTAAGCATTTAATATTGTTTCAGTGTTCATGCCCAAAATTTGTTCCGTGTTTTGGCCTCTTTCAATATTTCTTGCCAGTGAAAATCACAACCTTACTTAAGTCTAAATATGTGATTATCACCAAACAGCTTAATTTACATGCAAACATACACAACACACAAAATATGCTAATAAATTCAAGACCTTAAACTTAAGAGTCTTTAATGTGCCTAGTATTATATGTCCCTAGCTAGTTCATTCTTCCCATCTTTCTTAAAGAATACCTTTTTTCTCATTATAGCTCAAAACTTTCTTCTCCCATCACACTTTCATTTATAAACTTGCTTCTTACATTGAAACAACTATAAAAACAACAGCAAAACTTAGAATCAATTAGTCTACCACATCAACAAACTTATCAAATCCACATACAAGAACTCTCTACCTCACTCTTGTAATGTCTGTGCTGTCCTTGTGGCCCATCTCCACATGTAGATGGACAGATTCTATAGAGCCCATTAACTCACAACTTCAGCATTTAGCTGAAAATATTTTCCTTTTCTTCTTCATTATCACTGTTTTTTAATATCTACTGATTCATTTCTGTAGGTTTACTAATGCAAAATAATATTTCTTATTCCTTCTTAAAAAAATGACTTCACAGGGCTGGGGTTGTGGCTCAGTGGTAGAGCACTTGCCTCGCATGCGTGAGGCACTGGGTTCGATCCTCAGCCCCACATAAAAATGAATAAAGATATTGTATCCATATACAACTAAAAAATAATATTTAAAAAAATGACTTCACATTGTTCTATAGCTGTTTCCCCAGTTTTCTATTTTACTTGACAGGGAATGTTGCTGAATAAAATACTTCTATCAGTTACATACTTTTCTCCTCTGATTCTATGTTTTAACTATTTCACTATCCCTGTCACCTCCTATCAACTACTTCCACGGTGCCAAAAATATGATAATGTCTGACTCATCTTCGTTAAGCTATATCAGTGTTTGATACCTGCACTTTTTCTCCTCCTTGAAACCTCTTTTTCAGATGAGTCATGAAAAACCCAAGCTCACCAGCTTTACTGTAACTTTTCTAGCCTTGCTCTTTAGTTTTCTTTACTGTATTTTTTTCTCTTTTTCACACTACTGAATATTGCAATGCCCAACCTCATTGCTCAGACATCTCTTTTATGTATTTATTCCATAGGAAATATAATGCAGTAACACTGTTAACTACTATCTAAATACTGATGTCGTCCAAAGTTATATACAGATTCAATTTGTCTATGAAACCCTGGGTTTTATGTATTCACTTATATTATTTAATGAATATCTCAAATTTTATATATCTATGATTTAATTTTAATATTCTAATTACAGGCTTTCCTATCTCAGTTAAAAACAATTTCATTGTTCCACTTACTTATGCAGAAAATCTCAGGATCAATATTGTTACTTCTGTTTTTATCATTCTCCACAGCCAGTTTATCCATAAATTTTGTCAGTTTGACCTTTCAAAACTAACCAATCCATAATTCTCTTCAAGAAAATACACCTTGCCTATAATTGTTATTTTCATTACATATGTTTAATGAGAGCCTGGGCATTAGGTAGCATGAAGAGATTAATGTTAAATATATTAGATGTGACAATGTTGTAGTCATAGCTAAGTAGGAGAGCATATTCTCCGTTCATGCTGAATTGCTTAGTGTTATGATGCTTCGGTTTTGTACTACAGAATAAACAAATAAATGCAATGAGTTAAAAGCTTACTGCAGCTTTTCATACATATAACATTTCCTTCCTCTACTGCTTTTGGTCCTCTTATACTATTTAGCTAATTGATCTTCTTCCTCATCAACTCTGTCTTTCTCCAAAATATCAGCTCCAGAAAGATTTTTTTGTTTGTTTTTTTAATCCAAACTTTATTCTCAGTACCTAAACATTATGTGGTATATAATCGATATTCAAAAATAATTGTTGAATAAATGAGTAAATAAAACATTGAAAATATGCCTCTCATTTTTCCTACCTGTAAAACTCCTCAGAGCTTCATTCTTAGATCTCTTTTCCTATATTTTTTCCTAAATTATCTCATCCATTGCCATGACATTAAATATCATATGTACACTTATGAATTCTGTTTGTAGCTCTGTAAATGACTCTTCCAGTTAGTTACCAAAAACCCAAAAACTTTGCAATATTTAATTCTTTCTCTATCCCACACCAAAAAGTTCAATCAGCGCAGTCTTCAAAACACATATGAAAATAATTTAGATTTCACTGTCTTCAGCTGCAAGGCTAATCTAAGGCACCAAGGAATTTTTTCTGTTTTACTGTAATAGCCATTCTCCCTGATCCCACTCTTCCTCTCTCTAGTTCATCACCCTCGTTGATGTTGGAGTGATGTTTTCAAAATGTAAACCTTATCTTACCACTGCCTATATAACATCTCATTTGATATGGAATAAAATTCAAATTTTTTTTATTATTATCTAAATTGCTTATAAGACTTTTTTTTTGTCAATCTCTGTTGAGATTCCCTGTTTGAGTACATTTCTACCAACTTGGCCTTTTGATACCACTCATTACAAATTAATGGATAAACTGACTCTGAAAAGGTGAATAACTTCAAGCAGGAGCAGTCACTTTTAAGTAGCAGACTCTAGTTGCAAAGCCTGTGATTCTAAACCATCTATCATGCAGTTCCCCACTCTAAGGATTAATGTCCTAACAAAAACAAGTCAGGAACCTTAGCTAAACTTAAGGAGATAGGTAGTGTGCTTTTGTGGGACTGGAGTGTTGAGGATTAACACAGCTTTTTCTTCTAGTACTCCTTTCTTCTCATTCTTCTCTCTCTTCCCATTGAGAATCACTGAGTAGATTAACAGTTTATTTGAACAAAGAACAGTTCATGAGTTGGCTAACAATCAGAGCTAGAAGGAGGTTCAGAAGTTCAGATAGCAGTGTAAACACCAAGCTTTTATAAGCTAAACATGGAAACAAATTAGAGAAACCATTTAATTGTCTATAGCTACATATCTGTCTTATTGGGACATGATATGATGAAGCATTTGTCTTATTTGGGCAGTCTGATAGTTGGTTACCTGTGCTTGTCTGAAGCACAGCTGTTTTTTGTTTAAAAAAAATATATAGATATATACATATATTATTTATTATACATACTACTATATATAGTATATAAAAAAGTCAAACCTGAATTGAGAATATATATAATGTATGTATATACCTGATTGTTTTTACATGCTAAATAAAGTAGGTTGTGTTTTGTTCCCTAGCAATAGAAAATATAGATATAACCTTAGGCTAATGTCCCTCTGTTCATTTAATTTAACAACAGCATAAGAAGCAGACATTTACCTAAAAAACATATTTTTAGCTACACACTTAAAAGAGAAAGTTATGACATGAGGGAAAATAATGATAGTAAAAGAGATACAGTATAAAAATAAATAAATATTTTAATTAAAATCTACCTTGTGGAGAACACTTTCATCACTGAACAAGCCATTTGAATAATAATATGAGTTACTGGTAGACACAGGTGTGAAGGAAAGTACTTCCTAAAATATGATTGAGGTGATTTTTAAAAATTATTAACATTCATAGCAGGTGCAATAATTGCATTTTCATTACTTTTGAACATTAAAAATGTTGAAATAATTCATGTTAGAAGCTGAAAATCTGAACATACACTGGAGTAGAATTTCTTATTTTTGTTTTTCAAATTCACAGAAAAAAAGCTTCTTTTTAATTGAAATTGCAGCATATTATGATGTAACATTGGAGGGAGGTACATTGATTTTGAAGCTCATGTTTACCAAAGAGTTGTCAAGCTAATTAATCCCGCTGTGTCTCTATTTTCCTAATAAAAAGCCATCTGATGAATTTATTGCAAAAATTTGTCCAGTGGATAATATACATACCCACTACAGGTACATAACATTATGGATGTAGTATGGGAAAGTTTGCAAGCAACCTCTGCACTGGCTGTGATGGCCAAAGGAATGTTTTTACTGTCATCATAATTGCCATTGTCTCCCTCTTCTCTCTCTTCATTCATCCACTCTTTAAGTTTATTATTAAGATCCAGAACCAGTTCTAAGCATTTTACATGCAAATTGCACATATTTTTTACAATCAGTCTGTACAATCATTAATATCTCTATTTTATAAATAAAATCACTGATGATCGTAGAAGTAAGTAAATTTCCCGAAGCTACACAACTAATACAATTTCTACTTTTTTCTTGATTTAAAAATTGCTTTTAAACTATGGAGTCTAAAATAACAATTCAGAACTCCTTGTGTTACTAATAAACTTGAAAACTTAAAATAAATTTTTTGGTAGGAATACTTATCACTTCTTTACAAGGCTTCCACCTTCAATGCTGCACATGAACTTTTATTCAGTCCCTTAGATGGAAAATATTTTATTTTCAAAAATCTTTACATTTACTTATTTTTATGGCTTATGTTTCATGACTTATGCCATGTTAATGTACAGTTTATTCCATTCTTATCTGTTCATATAAGATGTCAAGAAATACCTTATCATAAGAATATTTCTATAGCTCTAAACATAAAACAGTATAAATTTCATAGAAAACATGATTTTGTTTCTTTATTGTTTCCTCATATAAAATTTTACATAATCATCATGAGATAATTTCCAAGGTACACTTCCTTTAGATTTATACTTTCTTAATTTTAAAAATAAATAAATAATTATATTTGCAGTTTTTACTATGGCACATCTGCTTCAGATATAAGAAATAAAATTCTGTGATGGCTTTAGCTGTAATTAGCAAGTCATTCAGAAATCACATTCATCACTGTCACTAAAAGAGAGTCTGGGAGGAATTGCCTGAGCTGCATTTAGCATCAATGAGAACTGCAAAGTCCAGGCTGTTTATCTTTCTCATGTTTCTGTTTTCACGTAAAAGCCAGATAACTGTAGCCAAGAAGGGAAGGAAGGAAGCTTTGCTTCTAGTACCCTTCTTCAGTTGAGCTCATAGCTTCTATGACTCAATAACCAGTTACAAATTAATTTCAAGTTAATTTGGTTATCCTGTTTGCCTTTTCTTCATGGACAATGTTGCTGTTCTTATTTATGATATCTATTAACTTCTGTGTGTATTCTCTATCTCCACTCATTCAATTGATTGATCTTTGGGATCAGGTACCCTATCTGTTTTGTCCACTGTTATATTCATTACCTACAGACAAGTCCCTGGTACAGTGTAGACAATATTATCCAATAAGTAACAAATAGCTTCCTGAAAAAAAAATTCAGCATTTTATTTTGGATTTTCAAAGAGCAGTAATTACTAACAAGCATATGATACAATGCCAGGTAAGAGTAACCTCATTTTCTCACACATCAAAGGAACAGTGGAATTAAATTAACAAAATTATACTATGTATGTACCCAATGAATTACAGCTTTATGTATATCTATAAACCACCAATTCAAAAAATCTAGTAATTATTTTAGGGCTTGATTATAGATCAGTATTTCCAACTAGGTTTAGTAATGAATTTATTTTCCAAGGATTGGAATCACCTTGTCCAACAAGTGGCACACATTCCATTGTGGAACATAAACAGAATTTAAACTAGCTTTATGTCACTATTATAGAGAAAACAAAATCTAGTGGGAGATTAGTTTATATTACTGAAAGAAAGCCACTACTTTTTATTCAAAAGGCATTTATTTTTGAGCAAAAAATAAAATTACTTAAGTAGTATAAAAACTAAGAAGAAATACTATGAAAACAATTGATTGAAATGATTTAAAAATTTAAAAAAATTTGATTTTAAAATACTTTTGATTACCTGGTGACAAGATAGGATTCTTTAGTCAGAAAACATTGAATTCTAAAATGGGACATCATGAAATTTTAAAATAATGGAAAATGTAGATAATTTTTAGTTGGCTAAGTATTAGTCAATTAATTACTATAAGAATTACTGAAAAAATGACATTATATTTTATATTATTAATATAGATTTAATGTTATTTTCATCAAAAGTTTTCACCAGTTAGTAAAGTATCTGAAATTGACCATCAAAAAAACAAATGAGGTTATTTCAAAAGCATCACCATTTTAAGGGTTAGAAATTCCATTTGCTTAGATGCTCACTTTTAAACTTCACTCAGCAGGACTTGGCTTCCATTCTATTCACAGATATACAGCATTGAAACTTCAAGCATTTTCTGTACTGAAAGTTTTATTCCAAAAATAGTGTCATTGCTATCTGTACATCTTAACATAGCACATTTGATTGTGGATCTCATTTCTTTTCCTAGAAGCAATGTCTTATATGTAGATATACAAATAAAGTCAAATATGCATAATGTATTTATCATTTTAGTTTACACTGTATTCATTATATTGCCTGAAAGCTTTCTTTGCACATTAGATATTATGTTTATTTATACATAAAATAACACTGGGTTTAACATTTTAATGTTTTCCCTAAATTCAATTCACAATTTATAAATAGTATCAAAAGCATGGGTTTAAGAAAGATCAACTGAAATAGTGATATCTTTTCCAAAAGCATGAAGAATATGTAGGGTAATAATATTCTCATGAGTCCAAGGTGAGATTTCTGCCATTTGGAAGATAAAATAATATATACAGAGAACAAATTTTGAAAAGTGGTTTGGATTTTTGTAGTCTTAAAAAACAATAGGGAAAAGAGATATAATATTTCAACTTGAAAGCTGAAAATGTTTCATTTATCAAATTTTACGCAATATTCTCTAAGATATTATAGGTATGCTTTTTGAATAAGTAATGAAGAAATAGAAACATGAAATAGTCACCTAAAGCCATGGCTATTATAGTAATCACTTTAATATTTCAGGTTCTGTCATTGAAATTGAATGCTTTTATACCTTCCTTGTGTCACTGAATACACCTAAATAATCTAGTTTTTGAAAACTGCATAAGACTACTTTTTATTAGAAAACAGCAATATAAAAATTTTAATGTTCATTTGAGGCATTTAGTTGAATCATGAAAACACCAGATTTATGGTTTTGCAATTGTGGACTTTGGGATCATGGAGCGCAGCCTTCTGAGTTTAAAGTCTTAGCCATTCCATTTGTGTGAACTTGGATGTTTCTTTCTGTACCTCAGCTTCCTTTTCTATAAAATCTGAATAATAATGTTACCTCCTTCAAAGAACAGTTGTGAGGATTCAGTTATTGTATAAAAAGTGCATACAATGGTTTCTAAAAGATAAAAAAGAGTTCCAAAACAGGTTTGCTGAAATATATCATTCTTATTTATTTACACACCTCTGAAATAGATCTCGTGTAATGTCAAAATATCTTAGCATACACCCTAGCTTTTTTATGAGAAGAAAAAAAGACAACTTGGTTGTTTCATTTAGAGAGGCAGGCTATAATTTATTTATTATTTCATGCAGTATCATTCTGAATGCTTTAAAGTTTCATTCAAAAACAGTCAATGGTTTTCATATTTAAAGAAGTGCTAAGGTAGGTAAAATCTTTATGAAACAGCCTTTTCTTGGAGCACTGACCTTCCTAGGCTGTGGGAATGAACAAAACAGACATTATCTATTCCCATGGACCTTTACAATCTAATGGATGTGATTACTCAAATATGAGTACCACCCATGAACAGTGATGTAATGAAAGTAACTAAATTCAAAAATTATTTAATATGCTTAAAAACACATTAAAGAAAAAAGGTAATAATTAAGGATTTGCATCATTTTCTGAGAGCATCTGATCTCCCAAGTCCTTCTATAATGTTTAAGTATTCCTTTAAAATCGATCTATTTTAAGATTTGTATACGCTACTCGAGCATTAAGTTTCCAGGACTTTTTCTTGGCATTTTCTCAGCCCATTCCTGAAACCGTGGGCTTGCTGCCATCAACTTTATGGCACAGACTAGAGCAAACAGACATGAATAGAGCAAAACTGATAGAACTTGGAAGACTCAAAAGAAAAGTCAATTTCTTTTAAGTTTGGAATTATTTTCTTATCCACATTTAATCATATTTAATGCAAATTTTGTTCCCTTATTAAAATAAATGCTCTAATGCCATTGTACGAAAGTACATTTGAAGCTTCGGCAGATCATCGGGCTATAACTCCTCTGAGATTCATGATTGCCTTCAAATGACAGTATTTGTTTTGCTCTCATAAGAACACAGAAATAGGTACAAATATAATGCATCTTCACATTTTAAAATTAGGCAAGACATCTGGATGTACTTTCCAAATTAATGCAAAGAGAGGAAGGAAGAATGGAAAAAAGGAAGGAAGAAAAGAAGGAAGGAAGGGAGGGAGGGAGGGATAAAGGGAGGGAGAAAGAGAGAAAGGGAGTGGGAAAAGAAAGAAAAAAAGGGAAGATGGAGGAAGGGTTTCTGCTTCTCTTTAAATTGATCTAGTATTCAGCCTAGTTCATTTTCTGGAGAGCTGGAGGAGGATAAACATTGCCTGGTATTTCTCTTTAACTCTCCAACAAATTACACAAACAATGCATAAGAAAGAAGAAAGAATGATCTTCCAGACTATGAAAGCTTTGTTCATCCATCACAGCAACAGTATACTAAAGATCTTAGAGATCTTTTGTCTGGCAACCCTTTGCCCTTTCAGCTGATGAACAACTGAAGATGTGAAATGCAACTTAATTACTAAAAAAGAACTGAGCAACACCAGAATTTGTTTTCATGATGCTATCCAGCTACTTTAGTAAAGTATTTAGGAGAGTGGGTTAAGTACACCACCCACTTTAAATATGAATTAAGATTTAAATGTTTTCATAAAATATAGATAAATGCTTTAAAATGGGAACTTGATTCCCAGTTGTAAACTTAGGATTAAATTTATTTATGTATTTTAAAATTAAAATTTAATTTAATTTTTTTCAAAAAGATGAAGATGTGTTGAAATATTTTTAGATTAAAAAGAGCAATATAGCCGGGCGCGGTGGCTCAAGCCTGTAATCGCAGCACTTAGGGAGGCTGAGACAGGAGAATCATGAGTTCAAAGCCAGCCTCAGCAACAGCGAGGCGCTAAGCAACTCAGTGAGACCCTGTCTCTATATAAAACACAAAATAGGGCTGGGGATGTGGCTCAGTGGTCGAGTACCCCTGAGTTCAATCTCCAGTACCACAAAAAAACAAAAAATCAAAAACAAAAAAAAAACCGCAATATATTTTTCCATTGAAGCCTTTTTTTATTTTATTAGTTTCTTAATTATAATTGAGTGTCCTGACACTGATTAACAATCTGTGCAAGGCTACTTGGGAGGATTTTCTGGCTAAAAAACAAAAACAAAAACAAAGATTATAGTAAGATAAAATGCCTCACACCACAGATCACTCAAGAATTCTCAACTTATACATAGGGTTCTCCTTTATGGATATCTTTTCCATCCTTCAGACAACATTTTCATAGCACATGTATAGATATATTATATCATAATTGTCATTTTCTTATTGCTAGTGCTAAAATCCCATGTTCTGCATGCTTCTGGTTCCTATGGTTATTAATTATTTTTAAGTTAGAAGATGATATGCAGCTAAATATATCTCATCTTCCCAGTATTTATTTAACTGAAATGTAATTTTCTCCTTTTTAGAACTTAGGGAAAAAAAAATCTTTTTTTTTTTCCTGGAAAGTTTAGCACATTAATGTGTGTTGCCTTTTGATTAAATTTGTTAACAGGATCATACATATTATGATCTTTCTCTTTGTCCTTCTTTCCTTTCCCTTCTCTTATCTCTCTCACAAAAGTGTATATTTCTATTTCTCTGTAAAGATGAGATTTTTTTTTCCCCAACCCAGTAGTTAGGATGATAAAAAGCAGTAAAATTTTGATAATCAACTTGGCCATAAACTCAGGTGACATGGTATATTTAGATCCAGGAAGTCATAATTAGTGAATTCCTAAGTTACTATATATTACTAAGGTATGCTATAAGAATCCTGTCTTTATGAGTACCTAGATTCCTTTCTATAAAAATAAAACTTAGTGCATAACTAAGGAATAACTTAACCCAACTAATGAATCTAGGAAATTATTTTTCAAAATTATTTCTCTCATTTCTACAGTTTGCAATAGAAATATCAGGAGATGTCAGGAAGCAAGTAACAAAAGGGAACTGGATTTTGATATTGATTTTAAATATAATTCAAATTGCAAATAATACATCTATAAAACTTCTCTGTGTACAACTGCATTATTTTATAGTTCATATTGCTTTGGTAATTAATCCATTTGCCCTTATTATATCCCAAAGGAAAAATGTACAGTCATTAAAACCTTCTTCCTTGTGAACTATAAACTATACTGAGTCATGATGGAGGACATAAATGAGCCTTGGTAAAACTGAGTTAAGTTTCAGTTTGAACAAGCTTCAGAGATAATCATACATATGAAGACTCCCTGTGAGCTGATGTAGTACACTGAAGTCAAATGCATTTCTACTTCAGGGCACTTGAAGAATAAACATGATTTTTAAATTGCTAGTCTTAGAATAGTAAATTGTTAGTATTAGAATAGTAATATTTAGAAGGGTCTGTTTTTCCCAACTTAATCCATGAGAATAAAGGGGCATTTCCCTCTTCTATTACTCTATTTTTTTATTTTATGACTGATAGTGAATTATTGAAAGTGTATCCAAAGTTATGAAGACTGTTCATTCAGTTCTAATTTCAACAAGATATTTGAACATACAATTTCTACCCAGGCTTATGATAGGTACTGAGCATGCAAAAATAAATAAAATATGATTATCTCTGAATATCCAAATAAAATTCTTCTTTATAAAATTTGGCACTATTACAGTATGTTCCATTAGTATGATATCAGAATATAAATTCAATTTTTCATAAATGATATTTGTTCAGTTTTTTTAGATATCCCTAACATTGAACTTGCAGAATGCATATATGCACAAATGCATGTATCTGTGCTTGTGTCTCCCTTAACTCATATGTTGAAATACTAACTCCTAATGAGATGGTATGAGGAGGTAGAGTCTTTTCCAGATGATTACCTCATGAGAGAAGGGCTCTCATGAATGGGATTGGTGTACTTTTTCTACTTTAGGGCACTTGAAGAATAAACATGATTTTTAAATTGTTAATCTTAGAATAGTAATATTTAGAATGGTAGAAGTAGAAAAATCCCCCCTCTGATGGCTAAATTGGCCATAGGAGGACAAAGCAAAAGGAAGTTCATATGAGCCAGGTGGTGGCTCTTATCAGGCAACAAATCTGCCAGTGACTTCAACTTGAACTTCTCACATCCCAGAATTGTGAGAAATAAATTTCTATTGTATATATCACTCAGTTTTTGGCATTCAGCTATAGCAGCTAAGCCTCAATTTGTGTAGATGTGCATGTATGCAAAGAAAAAAATTTAATTATTACATTTATCTTTAATGTTACTTCTTTGAGCTTTTAGAAAAGGATAAAGTTCATTATACGAAATTTCATAAAACTATTCATTCAACTTAGGACATTGTTTCTAGAGTTAAGAAAACCTAATATTTGCACACAGACTATTGAAACTTTACCACTTTCTCTTCTTTCACCTTATACAAACATAACTAAAAATGGATCAAAGACTTAAATATAAGACCTGAAACTATAAACTATGAAAATACTAGATGAAAACATAAGGGAAACGCTTTGACACATCAATATGTGCAATGTTTTTTTATAAAACCCCAATAGCATGGGGAACAAAAAAAGCAAAAATAAACAAGTGAGATTACATCAAATTAAGAAACTTTGCAGGGCAAAGAAAATAATCAGCAGAGTCCAGAGAAAACTTACAAAATAAAATAGATTTTGTTTTGTTTTTTCAATTTTTTTTCTGACAAAAGACTAAAATACATATTATTTAAGGAACTAAAAAATTCAATAATAAAAAACAAATAAACCAATTTAAAATGGGAAGATATATAGATTCTTCTCTAAAGAAGAAATCCAACTGGCCAGAAATTTATGAAAAATGTTAAATTTGTGAAAAATGCTAAAATCTCAAATATTAAAAATAGAACTACCATATAATCTAGTAATCCCCACTATTGGGTATATATCCAAAATAAATGAATTGGTTTGTTGAAGAGACATCTGTACTTCTATGTTTATTGTATCCCTATTAACAATAGCTAAGAATTAGAAACAACCTAACTGTCCATGCACTGATAAATGGATAAAGAAAATGTGATACATATGCATGAGATAATTCTATTCAGCCATAAAAAAAGAATGAAATACTGTTATTTGTAGTAACATAGATAGAACTGAAGATCATTACATTAAGTAAAATAAGCCAGCCAGGCAGAGAAAAACAACTGCTGAATGATTATACTCATATGTGGAATGAAAAAATGTTGATCTTAGACCAGGAAATGTGGGGAGCATAGTGGGAGGGGGAAAGGTTGATTAACAAGTACTAAATTATAGTTAGAAGCTAGAATGTCTGTTGAGCTATTTCACAGTAAGGTGATTATAAGTAATAATGTACTGTAGGGTTCAAAAAGATGAAAGAAGGTATTTTGAATGTTTCACCATAAAGAAATGATAAATGTTTAAGCAAATAGATATTTTCAACCCTATTTAAAATTACACAATGTAACCTGATTTAAAATGACACAATGTATTCATATATCAAAACATTACATCATCTGATTAATTATACAATGTTTATGTTTTGGTCTTAGTTAAAAATAACTTTAAAAACTAAAACGTAAAGTAGATCTACCACATGTGAGTTATTGTTATTGTCCTCCAGACATGCTCTTCTTGTGGTCTTACATTCTGCAGTATAGTAGCTGCACTCACTCTTCCATTTTCTCAGGCAAGGATACTTGGAGTCATTAAAATTGACTGTTTTTACTTCAATATCTACTCCATTGGCCTAACATAAATACACTATCTTTAAAATATATTCAAGGCCTCGTTACTTCTCCTGATTTATACTACTACCTCTATACTCCAAACAATCATCTCTTACCTAAAGTATTGCTGTAATCTTTTTTTTTTTTTTTTTTTTTTTTTTTTTTTTTTTTTTTTTTTTTTTGGTACTGGAGATTGAACTCAGGGGCACTCGACCACTGAGCCACACCCCCAGCCCTGTTTTGTGTTTTATGTAGAGACAGGGTCTCACTGAGTTGCTTAGTGCCCCGCCCTTGCTGAGGCTGGCTTTGAACTAGCAATTCTCCTGCCTCAACCTCCCTAAATGCTGGGATTACAGGCTTGCGCCACCACGCCCGACTGCAGTAATCTCTTAATCGTCTTCCTGCTTCTAGCCTTGAGCCATCTCTAACTTTTTACCAACATTGCAGCCAAATGATCTTATAAATAATGGAAGTGTGATCTTATTTTTTCTTTGTTCAAACCCTCTAAATTTTTCTCCTCTAAGACTAGGCATAAAGAACTACGGGATGTGATAATATGTAATAACTTTCCTCTCATCTCCTAGTTTTTATTTCTATCCTGTTAAAATTATTTCTCCCCAAATAACTGTACTTCCTACTCTACTTCTTCTTCAAGTCTCTATATAAAAGTACTTTTGCTGTAAAATATTGCAAATCTTCTCAACTTAAAGTTAGCCAAAGATGAATTTTTTCTTTCTTTTTTTTTTTGTACTGGGGATTGAACTCAGGAGTTATGGACCACTGACCCACATCCCCTACCCAATTTTTTTTTTTTTTTTTTAATTTAGAGACAGGGTCTCACTGAGTTGCTTAGCACTGCGCTGTTGCTGAGGCTGGCTTGGAACTTGCGGTTCTCCTGTCTCAGCCTCCCAAAATGCTGGGATACAGGCATGGGCCACAGTGCCTGGCCACCAAAGCTGAATTTTAAGAGCACAGTTATCCATATTGCCAAGTCGACCCAACCCAAGATTTCTGACATCATTCACAAATTCAGGATCCCTACAGCTTCTCTCAATTCAGACTAGCCTGCTAAAATTTGGAGTCTCATGGACTCCCTCAGGTTTGATAATTCCCTAAACTATTCACAGAACTCAGAAAAGCTCTCTAATTACAATTGTAGTTACATTATAACATGAGAATACAAATTAGAATGGGCAAGGAAAGAAACAAATACAAGACAATCTTGCTTAGAACACTTGAGATGCAAAGCTTTTCTGTTTTCAGAGATACATTACCCACATGTCACACCATTCCAGGAAGCTGATCAGAAATTTGTGTGTATAATATTTCTTGGTATATTATTATAGAGTCATGATTGATTGGATTACTGTTCAAATAGTTGAACTCAATCCTCACCTCCCTTCCTTTCTTCTATATCATAGTAAGAGCACCTGGCTGGAAGTCTCAACTCTCTAATCACATTGTTGGTCTTTCTGACAGGGTCAGTACCCACTCTAAGATTATTAGTGTAACCATCTCCATCCTCAGTTATCTCATTAGCCAAACTACCAGGTGCCCATCATGAGACTCCTTGTTAGTGTAACTTTTGGTGTGAGACTTCAAAGGCTTAGAAGTTACATCATAGGAACCAGAAACAAAACCAATCAAACTTGGGAAATATAACAAAGAAGTTCACTATGAAATGGTGATTAGCAAAGAGTAGGATGAGAAGGGGAAAGCAGGGATGGAGAAGAGTTGATCAATGGGTTCTAAGTTACTGTTAGATAGAAGTAAGAAGTTCAGCTGTGATATTTTGTAGTAAACTGATAATAGATAATAATACACTGTGTATCTCAAAAAACTAGAAGAAAAGATTTTCATCATTGTTAGTCAGTTTTTCACTTCTGTGACAAAATACCCGAGAAAAACAACTTAAAAGAAGAATATTTATTTTGGTTCATGGTTTCAGAGATATCAGTAGATAGCCGCATGGCTCTGTTGTTTCTGGTCTTGTGGTGAAGCAGAATATCATTTCAGGGAGTGGATGGCAGAGCAAAACTGCTGACTTCCTGGCATTCAGGAAGCAGAGAGAGAGGTCAGGTTAAAAAGATACAATCCTCAAGGGCATGCTCTAAGGACCTACTCCTTTCAAGTAAGTCCCATATCCTACAGTCCCCCCACCTCCTGGTGTAAATTCATCATTGGATTAATTCAATTCACCAGACAGCTATAAATTCATCATTGAATTAATTCAATCATGATGTTAGAACCCTCATGATCCAATCACATCCCAAAAGCCCCACTTCTGGGTATTACTGCACTGGGGACAAAGCCTTCAAAACATGAGCCTTTGAGGTCATTATAGATCCATACCATAAAAACCATAAAGCAAGCCAGGCATCATGGCACACGCCTATAATCCCAGCACCTCTGGAGGCTGAGGCAGGAGAATAGTTGAGTACAAAGTCAGCCTCAGTAACAGCAAGGTTCTAAGCAACTCAGTGGGACCCTGTCTCTAAGTAAAATGCAAAATAAGGGTGGGGATGTGGCTCAGTGGTAGAATGCCCCTGAGTTCAATGCCCAGTACAAAAACAAAAACAAACAAAAAACATGAAGCAATGGCACATGTTTCAGGAGATGTTTAATTTAATATAAACATTATATAATATATAAATGTATCAAAACATCACATGACACCTCATTAATATGTATAATAATTGTTTAATTATCAGCTTCAAAAAAACTAAAAAGGTTGGTCTTTATTTATTTTGTGGTACTGAACATGAAACCCCAGGCCTCAAGTGTGTTATCAATGATAACACATGCTCCATCAATGAGCTACATCCCATTTTTTAAACTTTTTTATTTTTTTAAGACAAGCTCTTGCTAGGTTACCAGTTGCCAAGGCTGGCCTTGAACCTGTGATCTTCCTACCCCATGAGCAGCTGGGATTAAAGTTGTGTACCACTGCAACTGGCTCCAAAGTCTATCCGATGTACTCCACCACCAACTCCTCCCATCACTGAAACTTACTTGTCATTTTCTATTATACCCATCCTCCATTTTATTATCATCTCTAGAATCTACTACTATCTTATTATATATATTTGTTCTTATTTGTTTTTATCTTTCTCATAGAATCAAAACTGAAATATCTAGTCATTTTATTTTACTTGTTAAATCTCCTGTGATTCAAATAATTTTTCCATAATATACACTCAATAAATATTAGTTGAATTAATGAAAGAATTTATTTCCTAAATTCTAATTCTCTTACAGCCCTTCTATTCCTTAAGGTAAATTTTTATTTAGATGTGTTATGACATGTCATATGAATACAAGTATATTAGCATATTCAAGTTATTATTCAACATAAAATTTCTCCAACCAACACTCTTATAACAAAATATTTCATGTCTTTTCAATTTAAAACTACCAAACCAGGTTTCATTGTATTAGATTTTAAATCACATTGAAATATATTCATTTCAAAATCACTGTTAAGCTTAATTAGAATTAAGTATTTTAATGATAAGTCTGTAAATTCTTAATCAAGAAAAATCTTATTTCCTGTGTTAGGATTGGATAGGAAGATTCAGATAACTATCATCCCATGAAAATTTATACATAAAACTAAGTTCATACATTTTTATATTAGGGCATCCTATATTAATTCATTTCTTTTTCAATTCTTCTTTTTATTCATAAAATGAGTTCTAAAATATGTGCTCAACTATCAAAGACATGCATGTAATTTTCTATAGAACAGATGTTGGATGATAATGTCTGCCTTTTTTAGTGTCTTAAATAGGTTGTATCTTACAACCTTTTAAACCTACATAAGAAGCAAATTATTGTAAAGCCAAGAGACCAAAAGGTGGTAAATAAAACTGCTGGGAAAGGCTTTATTGGAAAATATGCTTCCAGGCAAATTTCTCCTCCAACAGAACGGGTGCTGGAGAATCGCCCATGTGTTCCACAGTACAGAAAATTTAAAGAGCCTGGTCAGGAAGGGGAAGAGGAGGGCTTGAGGTAGGAAGAGGAGGTATCTGGAGTCCTGTGTTCTCTGGGATTGGTCAGAGGATCCTGCTGAGGTCAGAATCCTTCCGGGGTGAGTCAGGAAAAATCCGCTGATTGACAGGAGGCGCCTTTACTGCTTACCTCAGCGTCTGGCTGGCTTCTCCTCTGCGCATGCAGGCTGCTTGCTGCTTCCTCCCCACGGCTGCCCTGCCTCCGTAGCCAGAACTGAACAACCTGAACCGACCTAAAACTTGTAATAGATCATCTTTAACCATTTTGATATAACAAAAAGTAGAAAAAAACCCAAGAGTAAAAATACAGCATGATCTTCACTATTTCTTCAAAATTTTCAGGTATAATCACTTTGATATCTTACTTTGTGGCAAACACAGAAAATACTTTTGAGAAACAGCCAATTCAATATGTTTAAATTTATCATATAGTTTTGAGATCAAAATCATATAGTCTTTCAGAATTACGTACCTGGGGGAAAAATGCTGTATTTTACAACATTTTAATTGAGACAGCAAGAAAAATGAATCTCTTGTTAAGTTTTCAATTCTTGGAAGATTTCTTCAAATTACAGAGTAAAATATCATTTCAATAGCTACTTCAATCATTTTTTTTTTGAAAACTATATCTGCATCCATAGGAAAAGGAATTTTATTATCTTTGAATTACAATTTGGAATGTCATGAGTTATTTCATAGGACAAAGTTTGTTAAATGAACACTGGCAGTGCCATTAGTGCTTTGCTCTTGAACTCAAGTACAAGTCATCTCTGTTTAAGTCACATTTGTAGAAGCCAAAAATGAATGTGCAGTTAAAACGGTGCCATAAGTTAATTAGAATGGAATTAGAAGGAAAGTGGGCAATTTAGGAACATTAGAATTGCTGTACCGAATCAGACCAATGGTTCTCCTGGTTTAATATCCTGCCTCAAGCAGCTGTACTTGTTAGTTTCTACAGCTTTAAAAGAAAAGAAAAAGACTACATAATTCTCTCAGACAAGTGTGCCATCTGTGATCTGGAGAAATTTTCTTCTTGACCTCTCTCAAATAACACCCTAAAGCAGGAGGTTTCAATCCTACTATGATATTGGTTTAGCTTGAATAGCTATGGTTATTAATAATCCTTATTAAATCATCCAATTGCCAGATAAAATCAACTAGTCCATCAGGAAGCTATTTATCTCTAAAGCTCCTGAATTCACAGTTGAGTATGCCTGCTTCTATGATAAAACATGAATTTATGGTGCTTATTCAATACAAGTTCTTGATGATCAAACCTGCCTCTTGAGAACTGTGTTGGATGAATGCTTTTCTTTCCATATGCTGCTGAGTTCAGAGGTTCTTACTTAACACCTTCCCCTAAGTCCCCCAAAATTGTGTATCTACTAAACTTCCAAATTTCTGTTTTTAATAATCTACAGATCTATTTGAATGATGAAGAATTTAATGTACTAAGAAAATTTCAAATGGAGTCCAGATATATTTTTGTTTAAGGTAGAATAAACCTAAGAGAAAGGAATACATTGCTTATCTTTATTAATTTAGTGTTCTGTTTGTGGTAGAAGAAACTACTTCATAGCCTTTTTAAAAATTACTATAAAGACCACCTTCAGATTAATATCTATGAAATAGTCTAGTCACCACAAGCTTTTCATCAAAAATCCCTCAAGAGTAGTAAATACCTACAAGCTAAAGTCTCAACCATTTACCTAGGCTACCAGATGTTAATATGATAACAAAAATATCCTAAAGTTTTAGTTCTAAGAGTAGATTCTTTCTTAGAATTTGAAATAATATTTTTATCATTATTTGAACCAAGAAGCAAATTTCTTATTTATGTCTCTGTTCATTCTATTCTTTTTCCTTAGTCTTCCCCACTAGCCTTTCTGATTCAGTTCCTTATTTTTCCTTCCTTACTTTCCCTCCTTACTTCAACCAGAATCTCTTTCTTCCAGGTAATTTCCTTTCAAGGATGTAGTGAATGCTCCTTCTTCTGACAATTAGTGTCTCTTTGTTTAGACATGATTTAGGATACCTTGTATTGTTGGTTCTGTGTGTTCATGAATGTCTCTGCTTATAAATTCCCTGAGGAAAACTATATGCCTCATATTTATTTGTATCTTTATAACCAAGGTTAGTATCTAATAATAAAAACACAAACATAAGTTAATGAGAACCTATATACTCGCCAGTAACTACTTAGAGCTATTTTCAAGTAACTCTTATTTTCTGTTTATGATACCTTGGTAATCATGTTGATTGAGTACTAGAAAGGTATAAGTGAGCTCAAAAATAAAAAAATGGAGTCAGCTTTTATTGATCACAATTATAGATTTAGAAATATAAACAAAAAAGTATAAAGTTTCTGAATAAATTTACACCCATGAGATTGGGAAATAAATTCCAAGCAGAAATAAAAGCTGGAACAAAGGCAAGGAAGTGAAATAGAGCTGAGAATTACAGAGAATGGTCCCTATTTCCTATTGGCTAGTTTATGAAAAGAATATTTGAAAATAAGTTCAGCAATGTGGCTTATTCCATATTTTTACCCTTAGTCTGAACCCAAGATGCAATAATTGAAGATTTTTTAATTAATTAGATGTATGAAAACATAAGATGATCTTAAAGTACGATGAAGCAGTTTCCTAGATTAATGAGGTCACTACATAATGAGGTGCTGTTGATAAGAATTAATAGAATAAAATAGATGAAAAACATTGAGTAGATGGTATTCATTTCATGGTGAAAAGTTTGAGTCTGGGGGAAGGGAAAAGAATGGAGCAAAAATAACACTGTTCTTTTGGGTATATTTATTTCAATAAATATTTTATTGAAATTAAAAATATTTTCCCTTTTATATTACACATAAATGCATGCAATAAACTTGTCTTTAAATCTTAATTTCTATAATTTTTACTAACAGTGCTTCAAGATACTAAAAATGATCAACCCAGTTCATTTATGTTTGAAATCACCAAAATAAATCCACATTTTTGACTGATTCAAAGTGCTTGTTGACTGTTTTAGAGAACAATATTCTTGTTTTATTTAAAAATGATTTTAAAAGAAATATAATGTCTATATTTAGGCATCCAAATGGGACCCAGAATAATAGCACAAGGTGGCCAGTCTTCAAAAGCACTGAACAAAAGTACCTAACCTTGAACACAGGATCTCCAGGAGTGCACACTAAACTACGTGCTCAACAATGCCGATTCTGGACACTGTTTTTTCCCAAAGTCTTGGAAATGACAGGTATGTGTTTGTTGTTGTTTAGTTAAATAATAGATTGCAATTATGTAAATGAGAAGAGTTCTATTATTCCAGCCATTATTCATGTGATGATGCTAATATTCAATACTATGATTTTTATAGCTGTTTGATTCCAATGAGCACAAGATTGTAATAACTTTCTTCCAGAAAGTTTATATATATGTTTTGAGCACTAACTATATGAGTAGTACTTTAGTAGTATTTTAGTTGTTAAATAAATAAATCAAGTATAACTTTCCTCTTGGAGAAGGATAAAATTAAATTGAGCCCTACTTATTATTCAGCCATCATCATGGAATTAATTAATGGATATATGAATAAGTATATAAAATAAACAACACATAGAACTAAAAAGTACTAAAAAATAGGTAAAATAAATTTGTTAAATAGAATCCTTGGGATGAAAGAATTCTAAAGTTTACATATTTAAAAACATAATCAAAATGCCTTAAGGAATCAAAGATTGGAAATATTTAACTAAAAACACACACATGTAAATTATATAATATTATAAACAGAAATGTAGTTAACTAATCTTCATGAGATAATTACTTAAAACTATATAAGGAAATACTATGAAAATTGGTTCTGATTATCATATTAATTCTATATTTATTACTAAGAATATATTTTAATTAGCTTGAGTGATCAGACATGTGTCATCCTACTTTGATGTCTCTGAGAAGAATGAAATTCATATTCAACTCATTGCCAAGTTTTAAAATACCCACTTATTTATAATTCATGTTGTTCCTCAAATCTATTTTTAACTTGTATTTTTCAAATAAAGGTAATTGACTTTCAACCGGCAGACCTATTGCTGGTGAGTTTCACCATTCTAATTGTCATAGTTCTCTGTAATTTTCAGAAAGGATACAGATAGGATGTCACAACATAGTATGTTTTAATTTTCTTGTTTAGAGATTTTAGGGGTTAGTTTCAAACAAATATGAACATCTTAGAGATGCACTGAATTGTTTAATATGCCTTTTGATTATCAGACATTACTCATCAACATTATGATTGTGTACTCCATCTGTTTGGGATATGTTTCTAACATACCAATTCTCTGTGTGTTGCCAAATGTTTCGTGACATAATATATACCCAGAGATCGGTCTCTGCCTCCCTTGGCAGAGCAACAGTGCAGTCCTTGTGTCTTCCACATGTGAATAACAATGAGGTAACCCATTTAATCTGCCAAGGGACCCAAACAGATACTATTTAACATATCACAGTCTACATATTCATCATTATTTAAAATATTTTAAATGAGTGCATCCTAATTTGAAGGAAAATAAGTAGGAGGAGAGGGCAATGGTGATTTTAAATGACTCATTTATTGTAAGTAAAACTGAATCCTGTTTCAAACACAAATTGTCTATGGTAATTTATTTGTTGATAAAATAAAACTTAAATATTAGAAAACTTTGAAAACAGACTTCAAAAACCTCTCTGTCAATATACTAATCTGCTACAAAACAGGTTGAATAAACACAGTCCAATATTTTAGACCAGCTGCTGCTGCTTGCAACAATGCTAGACAATGTCAGAGCTTGAGCAACACTGAACTCTATAGAAATACAATGACTTGCTCTGGGCTAGTACCACACTAAGGTTAGTTCCAAGGTGGCTTAAAAAGATATTTTATATTTAAGAACCATTGGTCTTCTAAAAATTTCCTCCCTTGAAACAATTTTTATATTAAATATATTTTAAAAGTTGTAAATACATGCCATGATTGTAGTAACATCAATAATAAATTCATTAATTAAAAATTGTTACATTCAGACAATCAAAACCAATTTGAAGTTACATGTTTTAGGTTTCATAAATAAACAATGCATGGGGATTAAAGGTATCAAGAACACATGTTCTTGTCATCCCTTATTTTTTCCAGCCACAAAACTGAATATTTTCATATTTAATGTTTTGAAGATTATTGTCAATAAGATGGCTGAATGTTTTAGGTATTTTTTTAAGGTAGCACTACAAATAAAGGAAAATTCCAGAAGATAACTACTGACTGACTTTCTTAAAAGCATAAATGTTTACTTCACATAATATGGAAGCTCAACGAGCTTTGTAAGCAACACTTCAGTGATAGTTTACATTTGAGCAATAAGTATTCTCAAATAGACTCATTCTTAGAGCTTGTTTAAACACATGAATTCTAGCACTTCAATTCCAGGCTGTACTTCAGTCCATGCCTTGGATGCTATCACATGCACCTGCAAGAAATAAAGTTACAGTATTTTGTACAATGGTATCAAATTCTACTTTTCACTCAGAATGTCATTAAGCAATATTCTCATGCTTATCTGAAAAAAGGGATGTAAGGATAAAAATTACTCATTATTTGTCATCAATGATTGATTTTTTTCATTAAAAATGAAAGAATAGATTTATTTAAAGTAAAAATTTGACCTTTATATCATCCCAATAAAGAAAGATATTAGATATGGTGGTTTTTCCACTGACCTTTGAATAAACCATGGAATATTATTTCTTGCCAAAACTGAAGAAGACCAAAAATAAAATTGAAGAGCTCAGATACCTTTTGGATAGGTCACTTTGTAGTTATTTACTTCCATTTGCTAATTAATAAGTAAGATTGACAACCAAAAATGAGAGCAGGCAGGTGATTTGGAGATAAAATATCAAACTGATTTTACTGTCTGAAATCTCCACTCATCATTAACAGTAAATCAAAACAAAGACAAAAGTGTTGAGTAACTTGATAATGAAATCAAACTAACTTTAATTGTATAAAAAGTCTTCATAATACCCACCCTGAATTTAAAGTAGTTCATTCTTTCATCTCATCCCACATTAAAACTAAAATAGAAAAACTAATAAGTTTATGATCTACTTTGTAAAAATATGAATTTCCTGATAATTTTCATAACTGGGCTGTGATAGAGAAATAAACATGAGATGAGGGGTGAAATAAATTTTTAAAGACCTCTCAAATACATAAATTATGGTGTTTTAATTATCATGCTCTGAACAATTCAACATCAATTTCATCTCTTCTTCTAACTTTGCCTCCAGTGGCACTTTGGGTAGATCAATCTTTTTTTTCATTTTCTCCTGCTACGATCTGAATGTCTGTGTCCTTCTAAATCTCATATGCTGAAATCTTAACAAACAAGGTGGTGGTATTCCAAGGCAGAACTTTTGGTAGGTGATGAGGTTATGAGAATAGAGCTATCATCATGGGATTAATGCCCTTATAAGAAAGGCCTGAGAGAATTTCCCTGTTCCTACATGATAAGACTGCCATCTATGAATGAGGAAGCAAGACCACACCAACTTCAAATCTGTGAGTACCTTGATCCTGTTTTTCTCTTCCCCAGAACTGTGAAAAGTACCTTTCTTTTTTTAAAAAAATTTTTTTTTTTTTTAGTTGTAGATGGACACAATGTCTTTATTTCATTGCTTTGTATGTGGTATTGAGGATCAAACCCAGGGCCTCACGCATGCGAGGCAAGCGCTCTACTGCTGAGCTACAATCCCAGCCCCTGAAAAGTACTTTTCTATTGTTCACAGTCCACCCAATGTGTGTCATTTTGTTACAGAAGAACAAATGAACTAAAACATCTTTTAATTTTTCTGATTTAAATAAATAGACTAAGTTCTGCTGACAATTTGCTCAATCACTTTTATTAAGAAGACAAAAAACCCTTATCATTATTATTTTTCTCATAATGAAAAATATTTTTTTCCTCAAATACTACAAAAGCATGGGCAAAACAAAGACTATAAAAATGTAAATTTAAAAAGTTATGTCCATAGGTTCATGAAAGTATTCTTTATTTCTTATTGCTCTCCCATTGCTATTCCTCTCTCTTTATCTTGTGACTTGTCAAGCAAAAAACATTGATCCTCTTCTTTCATATTCTCCAAAACCCACACACACAAACCTAAGTTGTCTCTGTTTTACATTTAAGAAAATATTTTGTGCCATTTGAAATAATTTTAAAGTAGTTAAATCACTCATATAAATAAAATGGTAAAAAATGAAACAATCTCATTCATTTAATAGTAGGCATAATAAGAAAGTTAATAATAATAACAAATTAATAGGACATATTTATTAAGAAATATATACATGAATATATAAAACACTTTTAAAATGTATTTATATTTATGTATATGAACTCATTACACTTGTATTAATATGCCTTAGATATTTATACTAAAATTGCTATCACAAATATAAAGGACTACTCTTTTTCTAAGGAATCTTAAGGTAAAAATTATAAGTTAAATTTATTTATGCATTTATTATCATAAATATTCAGATTTTCTGTGTTTGTCACTTTATCATTAAGCAATTATATTTCTGGAAAAAAACTGTATTATCTATTATTTTTCATGGCACATAACAACTCATAATTTTACAGGATTTAATTTTATTAATGTATGCCTAGCCATTGACTCTTTACTAGATTTTTGAGGAGCTGCTTTGCTTGCAGAGTATAAAATGTACTTGTTTCTATATTACGCATTAGTATGAGTAATGCTTATATAGCCCCCTCCTCAAAATATTACTTAATAACATTTTTGTTAAAGCCAATATAGGTTTTTTGAGGGGGTGGGTGGGGATATGGTGACTGGTAAGTGGACAATATTGCTTTTGAAATTGACATTTTTAAAAATAGAAAATAGTTCCTAAACAATTAGGTGTAGGTGGTTTGACTGGACTATGTTACCTAGATAGTTAATAGTTAACCAATTACTAAGCATTTTCTAGAACATGTTATAACATGTATAACAAAATATCTGGTAGAAATATGATTTCTGTTTTTACTATTTTTTCATCAGTTAATCTGATAAATTTTTACAGAGCTTCTTGTCTGCTGCTGTGTCCTAGGAACTGCACTAACAGAACTATACAAATAAAAATGAGTCTGCTCACTCACAGTGAAATGGTGGAGTCAGGGTGCATGATCATGGAAAGCTTTTAAGAGAAGATACCTGCACTGAATCTTAATCCCAAGGCTAAGTGGAGAGAAGCCAGATAAGCAGGGACCAGAGATGAAGTGTCTCAGTGTCTTGTGTGTCATGCGAAGGAATTTAAATTCTATCTTAAGCAAAGCCATTTAGTAATTTTAAATGGAATTCTGACATGTTCTGGTTATTAATTCTGAAAGTATTAGCTTTCATGGCATGCAAGTTTTTCTACCTAGTCTACTTAGAGTTTCTAGAATTATTATATAGTATCAACATGATAATTTCATTTCTGAGGCAATACTGTATCTACAAATAGCTGCCTTTGCTTGGTTGTATCAAGACTATGCTAGCTTCTCATATTCATCTTATTCATTTATATTTTATATTTTATTTATATTTGTTTATTCCTTAAAATTTATTATAAAAGTGCCTTTTTCCTGTTTTAGTATGACAAACTAATTTAACTCTGAATGGAAACTTGTATTCAAGAAACAATGGAATTTTTTTTTTTTTTTTTTGGTACTGGGGATTGAACTCAGAGGCACTCAACCACTGAGCCACATCCCCAACCCTATTTTGTGTTTTATGTAGAGACAGGGTCTCACTGAGTTGCTTAGCACCTCGCTGTTGCAGAGGTTGGCTTTGAACCCGCAATTCTCCTGTCTCAGCCTCCCTAAGTGCTGGGATTACAGGCTTGAGCCACTACATCCGTCAATGGAGATGAGTTAAATCCTACAATTTATTTTTCTTAATATATATTTAATATTCCAAATAGTGCTTTTAATTCCTATGTTTTAATGTGATCTTCCTTTATTTAAAAACCACTGGAAGTCTGGGGCTATAGCTCAGTGGTAGAGCGCTTGCCCAACATGCATGAGGCCCTGGGTTCAATCCTCAGCGCCACATATAAATAACAAATGAATAAAATAAAGATCCATCAACAACTAAAAAATAAATTAAAAAAAAAAACTGGAATTATTACTTTTATTAATATGGAAGATTTTAATGTTATTTGTAAATATTTACTTATTTAGATTTTGACCTTGATTAATTTTATGTCTGTTATTCATATTACAACCCTCATTTTTTACCTTATATTTCTGTCATATATTTGTCCTTGCTTTTTTACTTTTCACTTTTCTATATTAATTTATTTTACATGTCATTTACATGACAGAAGTTGAGAATGATAGGTAAATAGCCTTGCTCTATTTTTATATGACAAATAAGAAGATACCCATACTTGTAATTGTATTCTATCAATACTGTATGGAATGAATAAAGAGGACATCACACTCTGCATAAAATTGGGGAGGGTCAATCAACTGATCTGTACTTCATAAAAATTAAAGTTTAATATATTTTTGTGATCATTCCTAGTTTCTAGTGCCCAAAACATAAAGTATTACCACTAGAAAGACAAAAATAATAGTAATAAAACTATTCAAGTTAGAATTCTTTCTTTCTAAAAAAATTGAAACAGGATTCCAAGAATTAACCTTTTTGAAGAAAATGTCACGTCAATATTAAATGTTATTAATCAATATTTTACCTTTAAATTGATTGCTAACCATTCACTTTTTTCTATATTCTATATTTCCTTTTATTTCACTAAGTCATTCTAAATTTTATTAACTTGCTTTTTCCTAATAAAGAACATTTGCACACATACTATATATTACTATCATCAGCACACTTATGGACTTTCAGATATGACTGGACATGAAGAGAGATATTTTAAGACAAGGTTATTCTTCCATGGTAACTGTATAAAGACAAAATTTATTTTGATGACTTACAGATGGTACTTCTAGTTTAAGCCCGGCACTTTGGTCAATATAGGAAACTTACATTTTTTTAAAGCAGTCTCATTCTGTTCTAAGATATAATTTTATTTTTTAAGATTAGCTATAGATAAAACACACTATTTACTATAAAGGTCTTTCCTCTCAAATTGTAAATAAATTGACAATTTCTAAACAAGTGTAATCCTAAACTGTGACATTTCACCCTACTCAAGTTAAATGGTTTTGTCACTGGTTATTTGTCACTGATATTGAAAATAATGGTTATTTGTCACTGATATTGAAAATAATGGAGATGTCCTATGACTGGATTTTTTTTGGTGTTGGGGATTGAACTCAGGGGTACTTGACTACTGAGCCACATCCCCAGCCCTACTTTGTGTTTTATTTAGAGACAGGGTCTCACTGAGTTGCTTAGCACTTCACCATTACTGAGGCTGGCTTCGAACTTGCGATTCTCTATCTCAACCTACAAAAGTGCTGAGATTACAGGCATGTGCCACTGCACCCAGCTCCATGACTAGATTTTTATGTTTGTAGGAATAAGCAAACCGGTATAAATTGAGAAGAAATAAGATAAAGAACAGGAGGAACACAAGAAGGGGAAGGAGAAAATCTTCTAATTTTAGTTTTGTGATAGTCCTTAAAAATTTCATTTTCTTTTTATTATGATGTCTTGACTTCTTTTGGATTTTGCTGGAAAATAATTAAATGTTTCATTTTTTATTGTTATCAGTCAATTCTTACTATTTTTAAAGGCAAAACAAATTTTATTCAGGTTTACACATCATTTGTGTACTAAAACGTTTTTCAAAACACTAAAATGTATAGATATTTGACTATAAAACAAGGAAACAAATTTACATTCACATTTACATGAATCACTAGATTTGGTAACCATTTCACAAATAAGAAAAGAAAATCAGACCCAGGAGCCATTCTGTAAGTAATAAAATTCACATGATAAATGTTAAATTACCAATAACTTATTTTTTATATAAAAATTTTATTCTTTTTGAACTTTGGACTCCTCATTTTGTCAATAACATTTAAAACAGCATTTAATTATCATTAAAAAGAGAATAAAAGGGGATCATTTTGTATGATATTTAAAATCTTTTTTTCATATTTAATGTGGTTTTGACTGTTTAGAAAAGTTCTGTTTTTACTAAAAAATTATAGTCTTTGACCTTTTAAAGACTATTTTTACATAACACTGGGACATTTTATATAACTTCTCCAAATATTTGTCCAATGTCCAAGCATTATAAATATTCCAAACCTAAATATATCTTAAAATACAAAGGATATTTTATGGCTATGCAAATGTTTTATGTATTTCCTATAGACTGAAAATGCATCTTTGAATTGTCTTCTCCAAATTAATTTCTTACAAAATTACCATTAATTCAAAGTTTTTTAAAAGTATATATTATAAAAGAAATTGTATTTTATATAAAAGTATATATTATAAAAGAAAGTATATAGTATAAAAGAAATTGTCAGTCCCTATCTTCAGCATTCATGAAACTCCCTAAAATTATGTTTTTAGTTTAATGACTATGACTCAGCATCTGAAACATTTAAAAATGAAGAGAACCAAAAATGTATAAAATGTTCATAGATTCATATAATTTAAACCACATTGTTGTTCTGTCTACTTATATCAGAAACATAAATACATGATGGAAAAGGTTGTAGTTTTTGAGTTTCTCATTTTCACAGACATTAATATATTTTCAAGTAAATCAGAATTTTGAGGTTCTTCACATTCATACAACTCTTTTTGGTTTACTGCTTCATGTCATTTCTGGCCAAACACTACTTTCTTCAAATACATATCTATACTTTACAAACTGCTTGAAAAAAAGATTTTTGTTATCTTCCTATTTTACAAAGCAATTAATAAACTACTTTCACATGGTAGGCAGGTAGGACAACAACTAAACATTGTTTAGAATTTAAATATAAGGTAATGAGTGTAAATTCTGTGTGGAATAATAACTACAAAGTTATCTTTATGCATTATAAATACTCATATGTAAGCAATTTCCCCAAAATAATATTTTTCTATATAATTACATATTTTAAAAATGCTTTACTTGAGAATTTTGTTATATTGAAAAGAATTGATTAATGAAAGTAATGACTACATATCTTCTTGGAGGCTAAAAAAAAATAGATGTGAGGTAATTTGACATACTATTTATTTATTTCTTCATTTTATTTATTTTTACATTTTATATACATTTTATACAGGTTATTTATATTTTTACATATGCATTGAAATTGTATTAAAAACTTATCAGAGAGAAACTGATATTAAATAATGAATAAAATTGCTATGCTGTATACTTGGAGAAAATGGCATCTATAATCAAAATTATTTTTCAATTAATGTAAACAGATTAAAATTTAGATTAATGCAACTTATTCCATGTTCTACAGGAAATATTGATGAAGCGGAACAAGAGTGGAAAGCAGGATTTCATCGCTGGAACAATTACATGATGGACTGGAAAAATCAATTTAACGATTACACTAGCAAGAAAGAGAGCTGTATGGGTCTCTAATTAATAGATTTACCCTTTAGAGAATGATCATTTTCCTCTAGATGAAGGCAAAAATATCAGTAGCTCTCTACACACCTTCTAAGAAAGCTATTATATAGCTGAAACAAAAATGCCAGAAGGATAATATTGATTCCTCACATCTTTCACTTAGTATTTTACCTAGCATTTCAAAACTCAAATGGTTAGACCACATTTAATTAAATTTCACAATATAAAGTTTAACAATTAATTATATGCATATTAAAATGATGTGCTGCTTTAATCTTTATTTCCTGAATAACTGTTTTTCTTTAAAAAGTATGTGTTCTGTCTTTAGTGGCATATATATTTTCATTATTTTTCATAAAAAGCAATTCTTTTAAAATGACTAAAGTCTTGAAACACGAGATAGTATAATTCACAATACTGTTTCTTCTAATCAGTTGGCAAGCTTAGTGTTAATGTGAGATATTAAAACAAGCACAGACCATAATTGCCCCCTCTTGTTTGTTTTATAAAGGCAAGGGAGAATCCTAAAATGAGAGGCTGAACATCTTGGAACTACCGATCATAAAAACAAAATGTAGCCACCAAGAGACAGAATCAAGGAGTTTCTCTTTATAAATCAACAACAAACTTACTGGATGTCCGAGGTGGGAGGAATAGTTCATGGGATCATTCCATGTGCCTAGGACTTGTCATATGAGCCATGTTATAGGTGTCCTGCACATGTTAATGATGTTTCCCTAATTACCTATCTCACAGGTGTGCACTTAAAGGCCCTTTAATGCTGATGAACAAGCATAATCCTGTTTCATCAAGCAGACATCAAAAGACTTAAGTGATTCAGAAAAAATACTGGAATCCTGGAAGAATCATGGCTTCTGAAACCACGATTTTGGTTTATTAGAGAAAGCCTGATAATTCAACTACCCTTTGTGTGATTGTTCCTTATCAGAATAAGGAAGGAAATATAAAGTAAAATATCCATTTATAGTATAACATATGTGATATCAAATCTAACCTGGCTATTTTTAGTGTAACATGAACTCTGAGTGACTCTGAGCGATGGCCGTTAAAAGGGCAATTTAGATGTAGATTCTAATTCAGGGACTCCAAAGACAAAGTAGAACCTTGTGCATGAAGATATAGAAATCTTTGTCTCTGACTTCTTAGAGGTTTATATTTCAGCCAGCTCATAGTGAAAGGTTTGATAAGTTGAAATATCAACATTGTGTAAAGTCCTTTTTCTAGCAAATACACAGACTCATGGGAGCTATCACTTAATTTTGATACATGTCTTAAAAAATGATAATTATAACTATATCTGCAACAGAGCAAGTATAGTAAATCCAATTAGTGTCAGAACATTAGCTTGGTCAATTATTTACATACTGGAAAACATATCTTATGGTTTGGTATTCAAAATACTTATAAGGACTAAGGTAACAAGTCATATACCTTAAAAGAAACAAAATTATAACTAGTTTTAATTTTCTGAAAATTAGCTATGGAATATTTTCTGCAAAAAATATAATTGTAAAAGTAAGCTAATTAATTTCTGGCCAATTTTAAAATACATTTCATGAATAAATCTTAACATCATTTCAGTTGTGACATATTTTGAAAGTATTCTAATAAATGTAACCTTCAGCATATTGCTGGGTAGAGTAATAAACTCAACAGTGAGAGAAATTACCTGCTACAGCTTTAGCAATACTTAGTTTAACTAAAGTATTCTCTTTTATAATTTGTTTTAAAATTAAAGTGTGCAGGAAGAAAAAGAAACTTAGTTTTTGCTGGATCTTCCTAATGTACAATAAACTAGAAGCACCATCAACTTTCAGACTATAGAAAAGTAAAGCAAAAACACCAAATTTATAATTACACACACACAAACACATATACTTACATACATTTCTACATACAGGAGTTTATTATTGTCCAGCACATGATAATAGTAAAGAAATTCACTGAATGATTTCATGCAGGAAAAAATTCAGAGTATGTGACAAAGAGAGTGCATGATGATCATATGATAGTCATCTAATTAAGCATCAAAAACAAATGTAAAATACTATAAAATATATTTTACAAATATAATAAGTATCATTTATGCATATGTAATCATAAACATAGTTAACATATATAACGTATTAGAATTGGTTGTGATAAAACACAATAGGAATTTTTTTGTTTCCAAGTGGTGCTATAATTAGAAATTTTTTTTGACATTGAAATATGGAAATATTAGATCAATTATACTGTTAGTAATTGAGTGAAAAATACTGTTAAGCAAATACAGAGAAGCGTTGGAAGTTTTTAGGGCAGAAAGTGATAAAAGCTCTGAGGTACCGTCATACCTCAAATCTACCACTAACATCCAAACGTGATCATCTAATAATCACAATTTTTTGGAAATAAGAGAGCAATTTCCTTCTACAATTAGCCCCAGCTTCCCTAAATTAACTTACCTTGATCTTTCTTATTCTTAGTTGAGAATTTCACTGTTACTAAGAGGTGAGATAAAAAGATAAGAGAATTGGTATAATAATTTTGCCAGTTGACCCTAATAAAAATAGCCATGTATAGACAACACAGAAACTCATATACCTAATCAAAATAAAACTGATTTTTCCTCTACACATTGTCCATTTTCTTAGGTTAGTTTAATTTTTTATATTTACCCTAATGGTGAACAAAACTGAATTTTAAAGGCAATTAGCTGTCAATGCTTTGCTATTGTGAGATTTATCTCTGGATGCTCACTTAGCAGTTGCTTGCACAATGCTGCCACAGTGGGCTCCATGATTGTTGATTGAGTAGATGAGTCAGGTTAATAGGCAACAAAGTTGAACTCTACTATAAGCAAAGAAAATAGCACTGCGAATCTTTGGGGAACCAGAATAAAGCATGAAAAAAAAAGAGGACTAGGAAGAGAACGGGAAAGCCATAACATTGGAGCCACCTAGGACTGAATTTTTCAAAATGTGCCATCCACACTCTTGAGGATTTCAGTGTAGAAGAGGAGATTAGAGAATTGTAGACATATTCAGTGGATCAGAATTTCACATAAGACATGTGGAGCATTTATCTCAATGATTCCCAAACTTCAACCTTAACCATGTATTAGAATCCTTGGGTATAACTTTGGCCTAAAACACAATAGGCCAGTTGAATTAGAATATCTGGGAGTGAAGCCTAGAAACTGGTATTTTAAAAAGTTTCCCTGGTGGTTCTGATTTATTTCTCCATGAGGGCATTATTTGTCTTGACATATTTGAAGTCAGCGCTTTTTCTAGTGAAGAAATTAGAAGTCCTAGATCAAAAGTTCAACAACTTTGTTATATATTTGAATCAGATGAGAAGAAATTAAAAATTCTAAGAGACATGCCAGTCCTCATACTAATTAAATTACAATGGGAAACTGGGAGCCAAGTATTAAGCTTTCCTAGAGATCCCTAGCTAGCAAATGCGTGACAAAGTTCGGAAACCCATGACCATCCTAGATGATTAGTTTAAAGTTCTGGAGGAATTCTCATATTTTAGTACTCACAAGAAAATGATTGTAAAATCTGCAATTTTAGGTAAGAAATGCATGTATTACAAATAACTATAATAGTAATTGCTCAAAGTGCACACTCTTGTCCTAAGATCTCTACACTAGCAAGTTATCTTTTCAGGATATCACTTTTTCCAATAATTATATGCTTTGGAGAAAGGTATATTTGAAAATTAAGAAATGTTAACTTTTATATGCATATACAGTATTTTATAGTGGTTTATATATTAGCAATTACTATATAAGATCATAGTTTGCTTTGAGCTAATCTGAAATTTGCTCATTGATTATAATTAATGGCATTAATTCAGATTTGAGATAATTATAATTTTAATACTATTTTCCAATATATTTCTCATGTAAAATGTGTCAACTGTCCTATGAACTCCCACAATTATAGGTAAACCTTCTTGCCAGGCTTATAAAGATATGTCCTTAGTATTAATTACCTAATGATTATTGAACTAAGTAAGTGAACACTAAGAATTGTTTTTCATCATGAAGTACTGGATCAAGTGTTTTGCTTGAGGAGATAATTGTGTTACCTTGCTTTCTCAAAAAGAGATTTTCCTTTCTCCTTCAGTTGTTTTGGTATCTTTGAACAGTTCAAAAAGACCAGAAAAGAGAAAAAAGGTATCAAAGAAATATAGTAAGGCTAAATATACATTTAAGAATGTCAAGCATTCTAAAATAATTTTGAAAATATAAGCAAAGAAACTCTAGCCACATATCATTCATCCATCTCTCTATCCATTGATCTATTAATCAACTATTGGGCCACTCCCAATTTTAGCCAAAGGTGTGAAAATTAGAGGAATGTTACTGATTGACCTAAGCCAATCTGGAATAGAAACTCAAAGGAGAAAATATGGAATGAATTTAACAAAATCATCCTAGGTGAATATATAAATACACCACAGGGGATTCCACCTCTATGTATACATAGAAAGCGCCAATAAAAAATAAATAAATAAATGATAGAAAGATCAATAGAGTAGAAGAATAAGAATAAGGGGAGGGAGGAGGAGAGGGAAAGGAAAAAATGAGGCCTAAAATGGTATAAATCTAATTCCATGTATATATGATTTTATCAGAATGAACCCAAGTAATCTGCATAAATATATTGCTCTAATAAAAAAAAGAAATTGATTCTCTTGAAAATCTGAAGATGTAGCAGAACTTGAATTGTAAGAAGTGTTGAATATTTAATATTTTAGTGATCTTTTCCTAATATCTTTTAGACTTCAAGTAGATAATTTGCATGTTTCTGTTAATCTCATGTTGTTGCCATTTTTTAATTTAACCATTTCTTAATATTTTCAGAAATTTTTTCCTTCTTCTTTTCTACATCAAATTAAATTTTCATAGTTACACAATTTTTCTATTAGAATGTCTCCAAACAAATGGACATACAGTTATTTTGCACATACAGTTGTGTTTTGTTTTCTTATCTTGTCATCTCCTTTTTCTTTTCTTTTTCCCCATTAATGCGAAAGAATTGCTATAGATCCTTGAATAGTAGTCTAGAAACCACTGTTGATTTAAATTTACCTCTGAAGGCAATTTTTTTAATATACTGTTTAGGCATTTGGGAACACATCCTAGGAAATAAGATCATCCCCAAGAAAGATAAAACATGAAACTAGTACAACTTAAACTTCAGACATACTCACTTACAAGGACCATTTTAAAGTCACTGCATATAATTTTTTGTACTTTCACATTATTTGTCTTAAAGGAGTTTTCCAAAAGGATATGTTTCAAGATGTACAAAACATAGTTTAGCTGTTTTTCACCACAAATGTGTGAATCTGCCATTAGTCTTTAGCCCCAAACACAAAATAATATTTTTTTGTTTCAAAGGATAATTCCTCTCCCTCTACTCTTAAAGACAATTTTCTAATTTTCTTTAGTTGAAATGTGTTCTTTGTTTTACATCATTGTAGTATAATTTGTAATTTACTGTTTTTGTGTAAGGAAATAAGTGAATGAAAACTCAAATGCTAACCGCCGCAGTGGTACTTCGATTTTAAATCAAATTTGTGCATAACATTCTCTTTGGTAAGTGAATTATCATTTTCACACAATCATAAAATGTAAAACTTTAATAGTCTCCCTTGGAGTTGTCTCTTTGAAGTCATATGCAAAATATTAAGTGAGAATTCCAACAGAACATTATTCCTTCTCTCCTGAATTTTCAGGTTTTAAGAGCTTTAAGAGACAGGAAGTGAGTACAATGCCCTCTCTGTCAGTTTATCTGGTATAACAGCCAGTTAGGGAGCTAACATTCACTTATCTTACTGTGGACTGACTGGAAGCTAAGAAGGAAAGTCTCAAGTCCCAAAGTAGCTAAGATTCTTCATCACTGGTGGCATAGCTGTATGAAATTCACAATGTTTTCGGTGCCTAGAAAACTTTGTCTGGGACCTCTTTTAGCTATTTTTTTTCCAACCCATTTTTAGCTGTCCCTATCCCTTAGAAGAAGCAGCTAAGGTCCTAAGGAGCAGCATTTGATTTATCACATTACTATTATCATTCCAATGCAGAGGGTTCTAATTCTAGTAAAGTGAGTGTGACATGGCTCCCCTCTAAATAAATTCAGTGGTAGAATATTTAGATATATTTTTCCCATTTAAGGTACTCCTACTAAACAGATTTTAAAAGCTGCCAGGGAAGATAATTCTTGCACCATACAAGAGAACAAGGACATGAGACCCTTTATCTTCTAAACAATTTGATGGCTGTGTAACCACAACCCAATTCATTATCATCTTTTTATGCTTATCTGAAAAAAAAATGCTAATAGTAATACTGGTCTTAGAGACAGGAACAGGTTCTTGTTCCCTGGTGACATTTCTCAGGCGTTTAATCTTCAACACCTGGGAATAAGGACCCATTCTTGATCTCCAAGACTGGTATCAACAATATATGTCTTCAATTAAAATACATGCATCTATTAAAAATATTATATATATAAAAATAACTCCAGTCATACTGACCATATTAACCTATGTTTTGGGGGACTAAATGTATTTTTACAAATGGAGTATATATGTATGTATATAAAATTATGATTTGGATATGAGCATCTTCCAAAAGCTCCCATATTAATATAGGAGTATTCAGAAGTGTGATGATTTCATTTTGAGAGCTGTAACCTATTTCATCCTACTTTGAATGGACTGGATAGTAACTGTAAGCAGAGGGGGCACAACTGGAGGAGGGGGGCCACTGGGGTATTCCATAGAAGGGTGCATCTTCTCTGTGGCCTTTTCCCTCCTCCCTCTTTCTGCTTCCTGACCTCACCAAGAGCTGAGAAGTTTTCCTCCACTGGGCTCTTCACCCATAATAAGATAGCAGCCTCATCTTGGGCCCAAAGCAATGGAATCAACTGTCTATGAACTGAGGTCTCTGAAATGAAGAGTCCCAGATAAACTTTTTCTTCTCTTAGTTGTTCTTGTCTAGTTTGTCTAGTGTTTTGGTCACAGTGACAAAAAAGCATACATATATATATGTGTGTGTGTGTGTGTGTATTATATATATTATATATACACACATGTATATGATATATAATCATAAAATATATACCTTTATATAGGTTTATAAAAATATATATAGTTCAAATTATTTCAAGTTGTAACACAGGACATACAAAGACGTATTTTTCTTTTACCATTTAGCAGTTATTATTAATTTTAATATATACTTTTAGATTCTGGGCATATAGCAGTGTTCAAAACAGAAAACGTTTCTAGTTTCATTGATATCATATTCCAGTGGTATGGGATGCACAAAGAATAATAAACGGCTATAAAACCGCATAATGTCAAGGTCATGTTTAAAACAAACAAGTGGAGATTTACAAGGGGGTAAGGCCAGTCTGATAAGATGACAATGACATGTCATTTCTGAAGAAAGTGAGGCATGCCGCATGTCATGAAAGTTCCTAGAGGAAGGTCAGGTCAGGCAGAAGTAATAAAAGAGAAGGCTGCTGGGAGATCTGCTGCATGAAGCAAGGGAGACTAGTAGGAGATGAGCTCAGGAAGTGAAGGGAAGAGTAGATTGGAAGGCCTGGTGAGGGTTTGGGCAGACAAGTAACATCATCATGTCCATAATTTATTTTAGAAGAATCATGTTGGCTTTTTGAGTCTAGTATGGATATTGAGGAAGCTCTTTAACTATTTCAAGCAAGAGAGAATGATGGCTTGAGCTAACTGGTGGCTATGGAGGATATATTTCTAAACAACAGCTAACAGAATTTTGCTAAGATAGAAGTAGAAAAATTCATGCAAGACATTCTGCCTAAATCATAGTTGAATTATTTTCTGAGAAAGAAAGGTTTTGGTTCAGCAGGTGTAAATAGAGAAACAAGAGTTTTGATTAGAACATGTTAACTAGGAGAGAGAAAACATTTTGTGAGATGAGAGTGGAGTTAAAGGACAACTTCTAAATTAGAGACAGGAATGTCCAGCATAAGATAATATATAAAGCTGTAGGAATAAGGGAGATTAGCCAGAGATTGAATGTAAATCTGGATCATGCAAAGAAAGCCAGCGCTCCAGCACTGAGACTCACTTTGGTATTTAAGTCTCTAATAAGCCTTTACAGTTTATTGCCAGACCTTTATAAAGCAAGTTTTTAACTTTGACACATCTCCAATTCATTAGCAATTTAAGAACTATTTTTCACTAATGGTAAACTAAGTCTTTTATAGTTGAAAAAATCTTTCGATTGCTTTCACAAATAAATGAATATACTTGGTTGAATTTATAATCACTATTAAAATATATTTCCGTCAATTCTATAGAATTTTCTACATAAGTTTAGAAGTACAAGAGCAACTAGGTTTTTTTGTTTTGTTTTGTTTTTTTCTTTTTCATATACTGTGTGCCTTCTGCTTGGATGCTTACACTATTCATACACACATGCATAGATATATGCAGGTTGAATAGGCTGAAAAAAGGGATCCACTTCCTAAACTGAGGAACTTTTGAACATTCTATTGTAAAAAACATTTTTCAAGTTAAATATACGGGTGGGAGTCTTATTCTGGGTTACTCACTTGAGTACCAAATGTCATCACATGAAAAGAGAAGCTTTAACAAAAGAGGAAGGGAAGGCAATGTGACTATAGGCAGAGATTGCAGGGATGTAGTCACAAACTAACGAATTCAGGTAGCCACCAGAAGTTAGACAAGGCTAGGAACTGATTTTTCTTTGAGAGTCTATGGAGAGAGGATGGCCTTGCTAATACCTTTGTTTTAGTCCAGTATGAGTATATGTGTGTGTGTGTGTGTGTGTGTGTGTGTGTGTGTATGTGTACTTTCACCAAGATTTATCTAAATAAAGACGTCTAAATATTTTTTATCTAACATAATTTTGCCTAAATTTTCAAAGGATTTTCAAACTATATGTTTGAATATATCTTCCTCTGATATATCTGAAAATTTTCAGATATATATCTTTACTCTTTTTGCTCTGTCTTCTCATCTCCATCCTATTTTAAATGGTAATATTACCTGAATCTGCCCCCAACTTAGCCTTACTTTAATTTTTGTTTATTCCTTAACTTAGAAATGTACTTTGGGAAAATCACTCTCTAGATTTTGCTCTTTCAGATTTTTTTTTTATATCTGAACTTTTTTTTATAATCATGATTATTACTACAAATATTATGTTCTTTTTTTTTTTTTTTTTTGGTATTGGAGATTGAACTCAGGGGTACTCGATCACTGAGCCACATTCACAGCCTTATTTTGTGTTTTACATAGAGACAGGATCTCACTGAGTTGCTTAGCACCTCACCATTGCAGAGGCTGGCTTTGAGCTTGCAATTCTCCTGTCTCAGCCTCCCAAAGTGCAGGGATTACAGGCGTGGGCCACCGCACCCAGCTAAATATTATGTTCTTTTAATTTTACAATTTTTATTTTGTACTCCTAATTTTTATTTCAATGTATTACCTTTTTATCTTATTGTTAGCATTTCATAAACATAAAAATTAATTCCTTGAAAATAACACATATTCATAAGTATTTCAAAAATTTTCTGTAACTTTTGCACTGAAAGAATTTCAGAAATGTTTTTTCTATTATAGTCATTCCTTATAAATCAATTACTTTTCCATAGATATGTACATAACAGTGTTATGTAAATTTTAGTAAAAAAGTAAGTTTTAGTAAAATTTGGTGAAAATTTCTGGTTGAATCCCTCAGACATTGTCAGGTAAAAGGAGAAAAGATTTTTTAAAAAAAATATATAAATTTTATTATCAGTGTGGAAATCTAACATTTTGTAGAGATTGAGAGGAATTTGTATTGGATGGCCTTGCCACAGAATCAGTATTTGCCTGGGTTGCAGAATTTCTTTTCCAAGATACATGTAATAGAAATCTATCACAGAAATTTGCCTAAACAACATCTCATTTCAGTATAGTTTACATTGTGCTGTTTATTTCACTCCATTTTATTTTAGCCTGCATGATTCTGGTCACTGGATGCAAATTCAGAGGTCTGTTTGCTTTTGCCTGCATAACTTTTCAGTATTAGGAATATGATTAGTTGAAATGATAGAGTCATGCAGTCATGTACATTCAGTGGTACAAAATTTTAAAACTTAAAATCATGAAAAGATGTAGGTTGTGATTATGTGTAATTGCAGTGCAAATCTAAAATAAGTTCAAATAAATTAATTTATTTCAAAAGAATTAATTAAGGAAGCAATGCTCTTATTTAAGAATACTCTTAGAAAAATTCCTCTCAAACAGTATTTCTACCAGCTATTCATTCTAGACTCAATTTAAGTCAGGAAACCAGCACTGGTTTACAGAAAAATGTGAATGTATAAAGGAAGAAAACTGGATAATAAAGGACAAACACAAAATATTCATTAGAAGAGAAAAATGATTTCATGGAGCAGATAAAAATTGTGACCAATAATATTGCCATTAAATATGAAATTTTTAATAATCAAGTAAGAAATTACACAAGTCAAAGGCCCAAAGCAGAGATAGAAAAATTCAGAAAAGATGTAGATAACAGAGTTAGTAGAGCACATAAAAGTAGAAGGCAAAAAAATTAAATCAGGTGTAAAGTCTACATTTGGATCAACATGAATGAGAATAATCAAGGATTAAAAAAATGAAAATATGACAAGATTAATAATGAATACAGTGAAACTAGAAATATATTTGAAAAATATATAATAGAAAAATATTTAAAAGGAAATTAAATCCAATCATTTCATTAAAATCTGAAAACAGCAAAAGGAGGATAAAAAAAAGAATTCAAGAAAAGAAATTATTATTTTGTCTGAAAATTGAAAAAGAACATTATTTCTCAGAGGAAAAAGACACTGTTAAAGTTGTTCATATCTTCTAGGACATTACCAAACCTTACAAATTTTTTCTTTATTAGAAAGACTAGATAATAACCTAAATATCTATCAATAGGAATAAATTTGAGATTAATCTGGCTAATTCTTAAAATGGAATATCATGCAATGGTTAGTTGATGTAATTCTATGTGCTGAGAAGGTTTATATGCTTGAATATGTATTGATTATCTCTGTAGAGATATATTTAAAAAGCATAACAGTAAACACCTCTGGGAAGAAAACTGGATAACTGTGATATAGATGTAGAACTGGAAACCAAAGCTTTTATTCTTTCAGTTTCTTTTATACTTTGTAGTATGTGCGTGTATTATCTATTTAAATCAAATAATAAAATTTAATTATATAATGGTAGCCAAACCTGTTATTTCATTCTTCTCAGGAGGAAAAAAAAATGCTTCAACAATCGAATATCAGTGTTGTTTCAGGCAGAGATTTTTCAACATCGTAATTGATAATACTAAATAATACCATCCAACATGTTAATATCTTCAAGAACTCAGAGAAGTCTTTTGCTGCTAACTCACTCTGGAGGCAGATCTCTGGGATTTCAACCAAAGAACATATTTTGTTATTGGAAAGAAAAACAGACAATAGGGCTCCTTCAATGAAAATGCAATTAATTTTCTCTTAGTTTTATAAATGTATATTAAAATACCCACTTACAGGGCTGAGGTTGTGGTTCAGTGGTACAGTGCTTGTCTTGCATGTGTGAAGCACTGGGTTTCAATCCTCAGCACCACATAAAAATAAAGATATTGTTCCCATCTACAATTTAAAAAATATTTTTAAACAAAATCCACTTACAGTTTGCTTCAGTCAGTATCTGAATGTATTTATACAGTAATGGATGTGTGGATCTCCCTAAAGCTCATCACATTTTTCCTTCTCATAAGATAGAGAAAGAGAAGAACCAGAATTTTAGAATCATTGACACATTTAGAATGAATGCCTTTAAACTTCATTTCACTGGTTCATACTCCCTCCATTCCCCGCTAAAAGATAGAAGAGAAAGAAACAAAAAAGGAGAAATATTGAAATAACATGCCAAGACAAATTCTTCATTAGATTATTAGATCTGCTTTCCAACATGATAGACCTATCTCTCTGGAGAATTTTCACCATACGGTTTCTGTAGTTTCTGAATAAACCAATAAACTCCAAGATATAAGATATTACAGCTGATGGCTTTGGTTACACAGCGAGATGTTCTTATTAAAGAAAGCAGTACCTTGTTTTACATTCTGGCTCACATTCTTTATTTCCACTTCCAAATACTCAGAGAGAACTTACTTATAAAACCCCTGTAAGAGTGTGTTCCTAAAGGGTGATGCTAAAGTGGGGGGGGGATTTTTGTAATGCCTCCCAACTCAGTGATAATTAAGTCTGAGGGAAAAAAATGACAGTAATAAGACTTCCATGCAAAAATCTGAAGAAGAATATTCTAAGCTAGTATAAAAACTCTAAGGCAAAAATAAACATATTATATTTGAGAAAATGATTGGAGTTTAGAAAAGATGGGAAGAGTCACAATGGATAAAGTTGTACAATGTAGGGTCTCATAAGAACATAAGGCCTTTGCATTTTGTTCTGAGTTCAACAGAGAACTGTTGAGAAGATAACATGCATGGGAAATGGTATAATATAATTAGATTGTAAAAGATCACAGTGACTGCTATGTGGCAAATTCCTAGTTAGTCCTAGCAGAAACAGAGATTCCAATAAGGAGGTCATTGAAATAGTTGAGACTAAACATAAGATTGGTTATAATGATTGTGACTTCAAACAAAATATTACTATTAAAAATTTAGATAAGAAAATGGACTATGCTTTGGAACTAAAATCATCAGAGCCTTTTAATATGTTGAACATGGTTTATGAAGAAAATGAGTAGCTACAAATGACTAAAATTTTTGGCTTGATCAACTCAGCATTATTGTTGTATGCTGAGATGAGATAGGAAAACTGAGATGCAGCAGCTCAAGAATTAGACTATATTTGATAGCTGGAGGTATAATTCAAGTATTCTGTTCTCAACATGCTTATAGTTTACATATTAAGATAGACTCCATACTTCGTAAGAAAAATTTTTACATGTTTAATTCTGGTCTAAGACTGTGTCTCTAAGTACCTGTCATTGGTTAATCCATATAATTAACCAAATCCAAATATATGAATCCCATCTTAGGAAAAAACAAAGAAAACTTCTATCAGTCCAAACTACTTACATCTCTATGCTTTTCTTCCTTCCTTCCTTCTTTTCTGTTTTTCTTTCTCTTTATTTCTTTTTCTCTCTTTTTCCTCTAATGCAACCCCATGCTAGTCATTGAATTCAGAAACGTTTACATGAGACAAGCACTCTATCACTGAGCTATATTCCCAACTTCTCTATCTGCATACTTTCTTAATGAAATACCACTCACTCTATGAATTATAAGAATATGTCAGTTTCTCTTTATAGTTTTTCCCTGACCCTTATCAGGCAATTATTTTCCACATGAAGTATTATTTTACTTTATTCTTGTTTTTAAATAGAAGTCATCATACTGACATTCTTGCTGTCTCTATCATGAATTTTTTCCTTTTGTTTTCTTTTGTTTCTTTTTTTTTTTTTTTGTACCAAGGGTTGAATTCAGGGGCACTCAACCACTGAACCATATCCTCAGCCCTATTTTTTTGTTTTATTTAGGGACAGGGTCTCACTGAGTTGCTTAGTGCCTTACCATTGCTGAGGCTGGCTTTGAATTCGTGATTCTCCGGTCTCAGCCTCCCAAAGTACTGGAATTACAAGCATGTGCCACCATGCAAAGGAAGAGTTTACACTAATTCACATTAGAGTTTCTGGAAACTAACTCATTGTAAGTCTTCTCACTAAAGAGAAGCTCGCATGCACTAATGCTGAACCACAGCCCACAGTGGTATTTTCAGAAATGTTTTTCAGAAATGTTTTAGTCAGCTTTTGTGTCTCTGTGAACTAAACACTCAAAAGAACAACTTAGAGGAGGAAGTTTATTTGGGTACACATAGTTTTAGAGAATTCAGTCCATAGATGGCGACTCCATTGCTCTGGGCTCAAGGTGAGACAGCACATCATGGGGAAAGGGCCCAATGGAGGAAACCTGCTCAGCTCATGGCAGAAACAGGACACAAAGAAAGGGAAGAGAAAAGAGCCACAAAGAAGTTTCACCCTTCCAGTGAATTACCTACTCCAGCCACACCCCACGTGCATATAGTCACCACTGAGTCATCCAAAGTAGGACAGACTGATTAGCTCACATCCCTCATGATCCAATCATTTTACCTATGAACATTCCTGCATTAATATAGGAACTTTTGAGGGACACCTCATATTTCAATTGTAACAAGATCCACTCCCATATAAAAAAAGTAGTAAACACTCTCTCTAGATATATTTTCAAGGGGACAAAGGTGTTGTTTAGAAGATCAAAGGTGTAATTTAAAAACTAATAACAAAATGTGGTATTTATCTTGTTAAATGTAGCTTATTTTTATGTAGAAATACTGTGTTTTGGATGGAAAAGTAAAAAGAACTGTCTTCAAGTTTTCTCAGTTTCCATTCCTCTGTTGGTAGAAGACACTATAGAAAGGGATACATTATTTCTATGTTAAATTTACACATGTGTAATTAAACTAAATGGCTTCTCCCAGGTTGCAGGCATGGGTCAAGTGTCTGACAGTGATTCAAGGACTAAGAAGCAATAATGGCAGTGGGTGTGGCTCAACTCTATGGGCCATTATAAACAAAGATAAGTATCTGCAATGTACTCCTAAAAGAGTACATGCTCTCTCTGCTTTTTACAACTATGGGATCTGCCAAAATTCTGTTTATTGTTGGCAGGAAGCAAAGCCAGTACAAACACCTGTGTTACAAAACAGCAAATGTGTGGTTGCCATTACGGATCCATCTGTGAAACAAATACTTGCCACATGCCAATTGACTGTATAAAGTGGATCGGAAGGGAAATTCCATTAGAAAAAGAGGACAGCAAATTATGTATAATTTTTTCTTTGTGGAATAATATATAGCAAGCATAGGTGAAAAGCAAGAATTCACAAATAAATAGAACAAATTAATAATAATTACTATATGACAAAAAGAAACTTCTAATTTAAAAAAAACTAAATAATTTTCTCTAATTGAAGAACAAAGTCTTTACTTTCTTTAATGACTTTATACTCAGGTGGAGTACCAGAGTCTCTAGTCCAATACATTAGCTTTTAGTTGCTAGGGCAAAAACCTGAGATCAACAGCTTAAAAGAAGGGAAAGTTCATTTTGGCTAACAGTTTCATAGATTTCAGCCCATGGTTGACTTTGTTACTTTGGGGCTTGTAATGAGGCAGAGCATCGTGGTGGTGGAGTGTAGTAGAAGAGGCTGTTCAGCTCATGACAGGCAGCCAAGTGATTACTGAAGAGAAAGAGAGAGATTCTACAACAAAGCCCCTCCCTCCAAGCACATTAAGCTATGAAACTTAATGGACTCCTCCATTCATGAAATCAGAGCCCTCATGATCCAGTCTGCTCCCCAAGGCTCTACTGAATGCTGCTGTGAGGGGAACTAAGCACATGAACTTCTGGCAGACAATTAAGACCTAAACCATAATATCTAGTACAGAGGAAGAAGAATATTGTCTTACCAAACAATACAAAACATTAGGTGAGGTTTGTTATCTTAGATACCTAAGTAACAAAACCTCATTAAGTGAAACTCAGAAAAATTCCTTCATGATATGAGAACTTAACTGAAGATATAACTATATTTTCAACAAAAGAGGACTTAATAAAAATATCTGTAATATGAAAAATATTTATAGAAAAATGTTAAACTTATTTGAGGAAAAATGTTTTCTGCACATAATAGCCTTTTTACTATTCTAAAAATGTGCAAGTAAAAAATAATATACCATACAAATTATCAGTTAAATTTATTGAGAGTATGTCATGTGTTGATGAGGTGCTAGAAGTATTTTATTTTAATCCTTTTAAAGTTGTTAAGGTAAGAAAGCTGAGGCTCAAAGAAGTGACCTATGATTCTGACTTGAATGACTATGGCCTAAAAAATAAGCATTAAATATTAAAGTTAAATATTGAAAGTTAAAATATTAAAAGGTAACATTAAAAATTCAAATAAGAGCCAGATGTGGTGGTGCAGGCCTATAATTCCAGCAACTTGGGAGGCTGAGGCTGAAGGATTAGAAGTTCAAGCCAGTCTGATCAAGTTTAGTGAAACCATGTCTCAAAATACAATGAAAAATTCTGGGGACGTAGCTTAGTGGTAGAGCAGTACAGGCCTTAGGTTCAAAGCCTAGTACTGCAAAAAAAAAAAAAAAAAAAAGATGGAAAAAAAAAGTTCAGGTTAGAAAATGGAATATGTTTTGGAGGTGAAATCATCAGAGCTTTTAAATGTACTAAATATGGGGTAAGAAGGGGGGAGAGCCTATTTAAAATTTCTTATGGCAAGTTTATTTTCTTCATATCGTTTTTGTGGCACTATTCATAGTGATTCCTATTAAGTAGTACCTGGTAAACATCTCAGTCACCAAGCTTTTGAGACAGTACAATCCAATAATATTGTATTATGAAATACATGTACAATATCGTACTACTTGAGAAAATCAATAGAACATAAAGTACCCATGGAATAGGTCAATGAAAAATCTAAAGAATAAAAGCAAACATTTATCATGATAAAGCTCCAGTGGGAAATGACAAATTTGGATTTCAAGAGGCAGAGTTTCTGGCCAGATCAATTAAATGATGAGGATAATAGATGTTTTATTTATTTGCCTTTGTCTCTTCAACCTTTAAAAGAGCATTAATTAAATCAGAAAAATGTAGAAGAATGTACACATTTCTTGTTCTCCTGAGTGTACAGATAATTTATATTTCATAATTTTGTTCTGTATTTTTAAAATGTATATTTATTCATTGTGAATTAAAAATATGAAAGGAAAATGACAGTATAAACAGTGAATAAAGTACATATTGAACTAGACACTCCAAAGTAAATGAGTTCAATACAATGTGAAATACTACTATGAAAAAGTAATCAGAATACTACCTTGTGCTTCATTAATTTCATAAGATGGCTCAAAGAAATCAGGAAATGCTTATTGTAATGGTTGACTAGTAAAGGATGCAGACGAACAGCCAGATAGAAATATGTAGGGCAATGGTCCCAAATTCAGGAGCTTCCATCCCCACGGAGTTGGAGTGCATGACCCTCCTAGAACATGAATATGTTTGCCTCCCCAGAAGTATTCCAAAACCTACAATTCAGTTATTTTTATGGAGGCTTTCACATGTATGCACAATCAATTTTTAATTCCATTCCCAGCCCCTCTTTTCTCTCTGGAAACTCGGGTGAAATCCAACCTTTAAATCATATAAAACTTTCTGGGAATCAGCCTCCATTTAAGAGCCCACCAAGAGTTGCCACTTCAAAACAAAAGATGCCCTTAATATTTAAGAAATTCCAGGGAATGTCAGAGCTCCGTGTCAGAAACTTGGTCAAAGACCAAATATTAGAGAACAAGTTTCTCTAGGCACCCCTATTTACCAACAGTATTAGGAGAACTACCTCAGAAACAGGAAAGATCAGATATTAGCATCACATCACTCAGGAAATTACTAGGTTTTTATTTTGTTTAATTTCGTTTTTTAAGCTCTGTGCTAAGTACAAGGGTAGAGACTAATATGCATGCTCTATCTTGAATTGGTTTAAACCCACGAAATTTCATGTTGAATTTTGGTACCCAGATGATTGTGTTGGGAAGTAGTGCCTTTAATCTGAGGTGAGAGACTAAAACTGTTGATCTCATAAAAGCACAGTTACAAAAAGTAGAGTTATTGGAGACTGAAGAGAGTAGATTTATAAGCAGGTACCAAATTATAGTTAGGAACTGGTGTGTTTCTATATTGTAAACTGAGTACAGATAATAATCTACTGTACACTTCAGAAAGCTAGAACAAAGATTTTGAAAATTTTTACCATAAATGATAAATATTTGAGGCGATAGATATATTTAATACACTTTAAATAATATGCAATCTTATTTGTATCAAAAGTAGCACAGCACTAATATGTATAATTTTTATGTTTTTTTGTTATCAGTTAAAACTAAATTAAATAAAGAGGTTATTTTTTTTTTAATATTTTTTTTAGTTGTTGATGAACACAATGTCTTTATTTTATTGCTTTGTATGTGGTGCTGAGGATCGAACCCAGGGCCTCACGCATGTGAGGCAAGCGCTTTACCGCTGAGCTACAATCCCAGCCCATAAAGAGGTTATTGAGTCATTAGAAGGTATTAATGTTTTTATTGAATGAATGGGCTATTATAAAACAAGTAGGGTGTTCTTGTCTATCTCTTGTTTTCCACCTTTGTCTCTATCACTCTGCTTCTTTTCTCAGCATGCAACTTCTCTTATACTTGTTCCCACCATGTAATGCTGTCTACCATGAGGCCTAAATCCAAAGCTGATGTTAGAACTGTGCTCTTAGACCTATAAAACTGTGAACTAAAACACCTCTTTTCTTTATAAAAGAACCCAGACTCAAGTATTTTGTTGTAGCTACACACAATAAACTGAGATAAAGATCTTTTTTTTTTATTACTTTACTCAGGGTTGGTAAAACATTCTTGTTTAATAGATGACAAAAGTTTTTGGACATTTAATACTTATGAACGTCATCATACTTTCTGGTTTAAAAAATAAGCTCCTATCTGAGTAGAATAATGAGACTTCCCTCTGTGGATACATTAGGTCCTACCACTAGGACCTGTTGTGGTTATAATAGGAATGGTACCCAATTGACACAAACTGGCCCATACATTTCCTTAGAAACGTTCTGGATGTTTAGTCTGCATTATAGTGCCCTCTAAAACAGAGCAGCCTATTGAATGCCAAAGGCAGCCCCTTTCAGCTGTGAAAGGAAATAGGACAGAATTACAAGCAAACAAGGAAGCAGGCTAAAGGGATGACTGAAGAGTGAGCCCTGGAAACACACATGTTACTGGTCCCAGTTATTTCAGAGAAAAGGTCAATGAAGCCCTTGAGAACTGTGAATTACCTCATATACTATTCCAATAATAAATTTCCCTTTTTGATTAAATAATTCCCAATTGGTTTATTTACCAGTAAATGTTAAAGTTATTATATCAATTAGATTTTAATCTTAAGTGTATTTTCACCCTCCATTGAATCAATATATTAAAACTTATTTTGAACATTAACATTTTATAATCTTCTTCCTTAATAAATAGTACCATATAATTATTTCTCTTAAAGCAAAGAATGAATGTCAGTTTGTACTCTTAAAAGTATCGAAAGACTAAAAAGGGATCAAGAACTATTGAAGAGCCATCTTGCCTTCATTTAAATTATTATTCATTTCATCTTCTCCACCCTGTTTCTATAAAACATTAATAAGGCTGTAAGTCTAAGCTCTTATGTCATCATAACTGCTCATAGCTTTTGGACTCTATAAGTGATTGACTCCAAATATGGCATTTTCTTGCTACAAGTAATGTGCACATGAGAGGTAATAATTCATCCCTGCAAGCTCTAATTCCATAATAATTTATTCTGGGGCCTTGGCAGCTAATGCTTCAAGCACTATTAATTGAAAACTGTACAAGAAGTGTAGGTGGTACTTTCGGTTTAGTGTTGCTGTAGTTAATTTCTTTAATTTATAAAGTATTTATAAATCTCATCTTTCCAAAGCTGCTGAAACTATGTAGACAAAAACCAGTTATCTCCTTATCTCACAGACTTCCAAATTACATCCATTCTAGTCCACCTAGATAATCACATACTCCTCTTACTAATTCGGTCGTGACTCCCATCTGCTAATTTTCATAACATAAATTAGTTGATTATTTGTATGGCTAATGATTACAAATATTTTTTTGCTATTTTAATTAATTTACAGCAGGTTTTGTGATAAAGGGCTTGAGAACGTTTTACCATCCATTCTTCTGAGCTCTCTCTTTCCGTTGACAGGAGCACTTTCAACTTCAACCTTTATCAATTCTCCTTATTTATTTTATATGTACATAACCATTTTTATCATGCTTAGTGTTGGCACTGTATATTTTTCACATTTTTCTTATTTTCAACTATCCTGAATTCTAATAAAACATTTATTACAAACTCTTACGTTAAAATTTTCTGTTTTTTTAATGTCATACAGAAATATATTCTTTGGATTTCCCCTAATTATTTAAAATGAAAACAAAACAAAACATTCTTAGCTTCTGAGCAATATGAAAAAAGTTTGCTAGCCAAATTTAGCCCATGGGCCAGTCTGGCAACTCCTGCTCTACAACATAAAATAAAATTAATCAGATTTCAAATGTTGGATTCAATACTTATAGTTCAATTTATTTGCTCAATTGATATTGTTTGTTAAAATTGGGCAAGATACTGCATAATTGCAAAGGCAAATAAGTTCAGCAGAACACTAAAATTCTAGCAGGGGAAATAATACATACAAATATATAGATAATTCAATATTAAATATGGTGAGTAATGAAAAGGCACTCTTGATGTGTTGTCAAGATAGAATTTACATGCAATAAAATGCACAGATTTTAACATACCTCACAAGGAGGTTGTCAAATCAGTATACTTGTGAAATCCCTGCCCCAATCAAGATTAAAATTACATATATATTTTCATCACCCTGAGTAAATGTTGATTTTCCTTTCCAGTCACATCTCTACCAAGTGCAAGCACCAAGACTTTCTTCATGTTGATCAAAAACTACTAAGTTATAATCAGAAAGGAGTAAAGTCTTCTGGGGTACATTGAAGTAGTGTGGTTACAGATAATTATAATGTACTGAATGTTTCAAAAATATAAAACAAATATTTTGAATGTTTTTATTACAAAAAAATCAGAAATATAGCAGAAATAATTAACCCTGATTTGAACCTTGCATCCTAACATCACATAATTGTGATTAACATCACATAACTGTATGTATTTGTGAGGTACGTACAATTACTTAAAAGTACCTACAATTTCTATGTTTTTATATGTGAAAGATGCATTTAAATTAAAAACAGATTTCCCTCAGATGGGATTGGGACTTTGTGTTCTATAAATTTATGCAAATAAAATCATACAGTATGATCCTTCAACAATAATTGTGGATTTATCTACTTCTTTCTCCAGTTCTCTCAGAACTGGAGAAAACATTAATTCATGTTTTGGTGAATATACAAGCTTTTAGGTATATGCAAATTTATCTTTTTAGATTCTATTGATTGGTTCATATATCATTAAGAATGGTTCAATACTGTTCTTTGTCCTAATCTTCCTTCTCCCCTCTTTCTTAAAGAAATAATAGACTATTCTTAGCATTTCATTTTATCTACTGTATGAAATTTTATTAACTTTAACAAAATTTATTGTAATTATTTCAAGGATTACAAAATTCTTTCTTAACTCTTCATATATTTTAAATATCACACCATTTCATATAAAATGCAAATTTTTATCAACATTAATTTCTTTCAGTCTTATTTTCTTCAACATGATTCACTTTCTATAGGAGCTATTATAACATTGGTCAGCCAATAACTAATTTACTTGGGTTTTGTTTACCTGAAAGTTTCTTTATTTTTTCTTCATTTATGCAGAATATTTCACTCTCTATAATTCTATGAAAATAGAATTTTTTGATAAATACTTTTCAGATGCCATTCCATCACATTCTGCTTTCCATCCATTGTGCTGAGAAATTAGATAGTTTTTATTGTTGCTGTTTTGTTTGTTTTTCCACTTTATGCATTGCCTCTCCCTCCTTTTTATATTTTATTGGCTTCTTTAAAGATATTCTCTTTATATCAGATTTTTGGTAGTTTGACAATGTTATCATTCAGTGTGATTTCCATTATATTTATTTGACTTGGGGTTTTCTTTCTTCTTAGATGTGAGGGTTGATTTTTAAAACACTTGAAATTTTTGCAAGTATTACTATTACTAGCTAGTATTAGTATTTTTAGCTAGTATTACTAATACTATTTTAGCTAGTATTACTATTACAAGCTAAGAGCATAGAAAACTTATGTAATACTAGCTAAATAGTATTACTATTTGTCCCCATTTTCTATACTCCTCCTATAACTGTGATACCATGAATTTTATGTTTGTTATTATCTCTTAAGTCATTAAGGCTTTATTCATTTCTTTCAATATTTTTCCATCTGTATATAATAATCAGGGTTCTCCAGAGGGACAGATCCACTAAGATGGATGTATGAATGAATAGATGGATAGATAGATAGATAGATAAGAATCGTTTACTTATGTGATCAAGAAGGCTTAAGATTCCCATACCAGGTCATTTTCAAGGTGGAGGCCCTTGGAGGCTGGTAATGGTTAAGTCTTTATCTAGGGTCCCTATTCTCTCTTAGATTAGTGGAGTTCTACAGAATATTTTCAGTAAGTTCTTATTGTATTTTAATATATGGTTTACTTTTAAGCTTCTCTGTTGCTGGGGTTTATTCTCTCAAATGGTATTAGTGATTGAACATAATACTTCTTAGTACTGGGAATTGAACTCAGTGGCATTTAGCCACTGAGCCACATCCACAGTGCCCTCCCCCTTTGTATTTTATTTAGAAAGAGAATCTCTCTGAATTGCTTAGGGCCTCACTAAATTGCTGAGGCTGGCTTTGAACTCACCTGCCTCAGCCTCCCAAGATGCTGGGATTATAGGTGTGCACCACTGTGGCTCAGCTGAACATTACACTTTGAACATGTCATGTGGGTGCTTTGATGATGAGATACGCCCACCAGCCTGGAGTATAAAATAAAACAAGCAGCTAAGTAAAAAAAATAAACCCTAATTTAACGGTGGAAGAGATATCCATCCACTTAAAAAAGTTGATTGTTGAAATGTCAATGGGTTAAAAGAGATAAGGAGTTAATTAAGGAAGACAATTCGAGATAAGAAAGGACTTTTCAGTAAAGAGAGTTGATGAAATAAACAAATCTTGGAAATAAAAACATCAATAAGTCAAACTATTCAGTGGAATTTCTCAATATAACAAACAGAAAAAAAGAATATTGGGGCTCAAAGACAAGTTGAATTAACAAGAAGTTTCAGTCATTGACAAAGTAAGAATGAGGAATTATGAAGATAATATACAAGAGCTCAGGGATAATATTCCAAGACAAAATTTAAGACTTACAGGTCTTGAGGAAGGACAGGAGATACAAGCTAATAGCATAGAAAACTTATGTAATGAAATAATAACAGAAAAGTCCCCTAATCTTGGGTGTGAGAAGGATACGCAGATAAGTACTAAAGTATTTAAAATTCCAAATATAGAGGATCAGAAAAGAATTTCTCCATGACATTTGATAGTTAAATGCCCAAATTTCAGAACAAAGAAAAGACTTCAAAAGTGGTAAGAAAAAAGTGCCTAGTCACTTATAGAGTCAAACCTATCAGAATAACAGCAGCTTTCTCAATAGCAATTCTACAGGGTAGAAGGTGTATAATGTTGTATTTCAAAGTGAGAAAAAAATAATTGCCAGTCTAGATTACTATATCCATCAAAGTCATCCTTCAGAACTGAAGGATAATTAAAAATCCTCCAAAATAATTATAAATGGTATTTGTGACCATGAAACTAGCACTGAAAAAGATACTTAAAGGAATTCAATGCACACAGGAAGAAAATTTAAATGACCAAGATAGCATTGGAAGGAATAAATCTTATTAGAAGAGCAGTTACACAAATAAGAATTATAAATAAAACAAAATAACAGGAGGTAATGCATACCTCTTTATAGTAACACTGAGTGCAAGTGGTTGTATATATCCAATTAAAAGACATAAACTGATAGAAAGGATACTGGCAGAAAGGAGCCAACTGTGTTGTCCTCAAGAAACATACCTCACCAGCAAAGATGCTCACAGACCGAAAATGAAAGAATGAGAGATGTCATTCCATGTAAATGCAATTCAAAAGCAAATTGGAGTAGTTTTTCTTATATCTGACAAAGTAGTCTTCAAGTCAAAATTAGGTAGAAGAAAAACATAAGGTCATTACACATTGGTAAGAGAAAACCTCAAAAAGAAGATATAAAACAAAGATCTGATTCTGTGAAAAAATAAAGAAGATTCATAAACCTTTAATCACATTAACCAAAAGAAATAGAAGACTCAAATTAATAAAATGAAAATGAGGATATTACAAGAGACATTACAGAAATTAAGAGAAATTATATCCAACCCATCAAAATAACAGCAGATTTCCCAACAAAGAAATCTCATTAGTCACTCAAATCATTAGTGACAAATTTGAAACATATTCTAGACACCTACTTCCTACCAAATCTGAACCAAGGGTGTAAATAGAACCTAAACACACCAACAACAAGCAATGAGACTGAATCAGTAATACAAAGTCTTCCAACAAAGTAACACCCTGAACGGCATAGATTCATGGCTGAATTTTACCAGTCCTTCAAAAAACTAATACCAATGCTTCTCAAATTATCCCATGAAATAAAAAGAAATAAATTATTCTAACTCATTCTACATATCCTGATAAGGGACTATTAAGCAAAGAAAATGACAAACTCTCCTTTCTTTCTCTGATAAACATAGATAAAAAAATTATTAATACAATACTTAAAAATTGAATTCAATATACATTAAAAAGACTACACACTACTATCAAATTGTTTTTATTCCAGAGTTGTAGGGATGGTTCAATATAAATCAATAAATGAATTATATCTCATAAATAGAATCAAGAAAAAAAGAACTTGATCATCTCAGTAGATACAGAAAAATCATTCAATAAAATTCAGCACTACTTCATGCTAAAAATTCTGAAGAATGTAGGGAGGGAAAGAACTTGCTTCAACATAGTGAAGACCACATATGACTAATCCAAAGCCAGTATCATACTGAAGGGAGAAAATCTAAATGCATTTCCATTAAAATCAGGAAAAAGACAAGGGAGTCCATTCTCATCACTCCTATTCAAAATAGTACTTACAATTTTAGTTTTAGTAATTAGGCAAGGAAAAGATATAAAATGATAGAAATAACAAAAGATTATCTGTATTTTTAGAAAAGATATAAAATGATAGAAATAACAAAAGATATAAGATGATAGAAATAACAAAAGATTATCTGTATTTTTAGATGATAAGATACTACTCTTAGAAGACCCTAAAGGCTATACAAGAAAATTTCTAGATCTGATAAACAAATTCAGCCAAGTGGCAGGATAAAACATTCATTTACAGAAACTCATAACTTTTCTATATACCAATAATGAATCTACTGAGAAAGAAATCAGGAAAACAAATCCAATCACAACAGCTTAAAAATGAATAAGGATAAAAAGGTGAAAAAACTCTACAAGGAACATTAGCAAACATTGAATAAAGACATTGAAGAAGGCACTAGAGGATTCAGAGATATCCCTAGCTCATGTTTAGGCAAAATCAATATAATTGCCATAATATCAAAAGCAATCTAAGTTCAATGTAATTCCCATTAAAACACCAATGGCATTCTTCACAGCCCTAAAATTCATGTGAAAGAGAAAACAAAGACTCAAAATAGCAAAGTAATTCAGTGCAAAAGAGAGCCATACTGGAGGTATCAAAATACCAGATTTCTAATTAACCCACATGTCATAGAAACTAAAAGAGCATGGTAATAGAAGAAAAAACAGACATGTAGATGAATAAAATAGAAGACACAGAGACATGTCCATACAGTCACCATCATCTGATTTTTGACAAAGGTACAAAAACTGGATATTTCTCTCTCATCCTGTACGAAGGTTAATTATAAATGAATCAAAATATAAAGCCAGAAACTGCAACTGCCAAAAGAAAACTAAAGGGAATTAATTCAAAGTATAGGTACAGAGGACAATTTCCTGAATAAGACTCCTATAGGTAAGGAAACAATAGCAATAAGCAAAATAAGCCATTCCCAAAGAACCAAAAGCCAAATGTTTTCTCTGATATGCAGATACTAAGTGGGGCCTCCCTTAGCCCCTCACTAAGTGGGGCAGGGCTAGGGAAGAATAAAGGTACTTAGGATTAAACAGAGGAGAGTAAGAGAGGTGAAGGGGTATGGGGGTTGGAATGATAGCAGAGTGAATTGAATATTATTACCCCATGTGTGTATGTGATTACACAACCTGTGTAACTCTACATCATGTACAACCAAAAGAATGATAAGTTATACTCCATTTATGTATGATGTGTCAAAATGTGTTCTACTGTTATGTATAAATAACTAGAAAGAATTTTAAAAAGAGTACCAAAAAAGCACTAGCAGTAATCAATAAATGGGATAGTGTCAAATTTAACAATAACTTCTGCACACAAAGAAAACAATGTGAAGAGACTGCCTGCAGAATGGATGAAAATTTTTCCACCAACGAATTGAACAGAAATTTATCAAGAGAAGAAGTAACAATAGCCACCAATTTTTTAAAAAAGTTATAATACTCAGCCATCAGGGAAATGAAAATTCAAACTACACTGAGATTGTATGTCACACCAGTCATAATAGAAGTCATTAAGAATACAAATAACAATAAATTCTGGTGAGGATATGGTGAAAACAGAATTCTTAAACACTGTTGATGGGAATGTCAATGAGTACAGGGACTATGGAATTCAGTATGAAGATTTCTTAGAAAAACTAAAAAGAACTATACGACTTACTTCTCCTTGGTATTTATAAAAAAAAATGTTAGTATACCTTTAGAGATGCAAGATGCAGATATATACCTTGGCACTATTCACCATAGACAAGTTATGGAATCAGCCTAGGTGTCTTTCAAATGATGAATGGATGAATAAAATGTATACATACATAATAGAATATTATTCATCCAAAAATAAGAATGAAATTATGTAATTTTCAGGAAAGTAGATGGAAATTGAGGTCATAATGTTAAGTGAAATAAGCTGGATTCAGAAAGACAAGTATCATGTTTTCTGTAATATGTGGAAGCTAGACAGAAAAATTTGGAAAAGGGCATCATGAATATATAGGGGAGTCCATTAGTATAAGGAAGGTAATTGGAGGGAGGATGGTAGAGAAGTATAAGGGGAAGTATAATATTTTATATATCAGGTGTACCCCAAAGCTCGTGTATGAGACAATGCAAGGATTCTCAGAGGTGAGATGATTAGTTTATGGGAGATATAACCTAGTTGGTGGATTAATCCACTGATATAGATTAACCATAACTGTAGGCAGGTATAGCTGGAGGAAATAGGTTACTGGAGGCATGCCTTTGTCCCTGGTGAGCAGAACTCTTTCTGCTTCCTTGTTGCCATGTCCTGAACTACTTTCCTCAGTCACGACTCTCTGCCACTCACTCTGGCCTTCTGCCCTCATTCTGACCCAATGCTATGGAGTCAGCCAGAGACTGAATCTATAAAACTGTGAGCCAAAATAAACTTTTCCTCCTCTATGTTGCTTTTGTCTTTGGGTCACTTTGACCTAAAAAGCTAATGAAAACAGGAAGTATTGGGGAGTAAACTTGACTAAATGTGTTATATGCTTATAAGAATGTGCCATAAGGAAACCAACTATTCTCTATTATACAGGCACCAATTACCAAAAGAAATACAATATGAACATTAGTAAAGGAAGGTTGGATTGTATGTATTATAATCAGAAAAAAGGGGATTTTAGAAGAAAGGAAGAATTTTACAAAAGGCAGAGTGATATTTTATGATGATAAAAGACTAAATTCAACAGGATATGACAATTTTAAGTATATAGAGAAAGCAAGCTTTACATTAAGAAAATTAGATAGAAAAATTCATGATTATGATTGAAGATTTCAAAACTCTTAGTAATTGATAGAATATACTGAGTAGAAAATAATGATGTAGAAGACTTGAATAGCATCTTGAACTAACATGGCCCACTTGACATTTATACAACATCCTGTGAAAAAAATACAATATTCCTTATTCCAAGAATATGCAAATCATTTTATAACATATTTTATTAATTTATTTTTTAGGTGGTTATTTCTGTGTTTCAGTTTTAGGATAGTGATTTTGAGATATGATTAAGTAATATCTCTTTAAAATATTCTTTCCCTTTCTTAGGCAATAGTTTATTTCCTGCTCTTTCTATTGCAATGTTTTGTTTCAGGGTTGTCTCTACTAAACTGAACCATTAAGGACAAGATCATGATTTTTTTCATACTTACCACCAGCATAGTGTTTTGTATGCAACAGATGTTCACAATTTTCTGAAAAGGTATTCACACACAAAAACAAATAAGCACAGAAAATGTGAGAAATGTTAAAAGTATTTTAAGCAAAAGAAAGGCCTAGGTCCAATTGACCTTCCAATCATACTATCTCCTTAATTGTACTGCATATCATCTAACTCTCTGCACGTATTTTTTTATCCTAAGTTGAGGATGATAACTTGCACGTTCCTTTTGACATCATTATAAAGTGACTAAATCTATCAACATATTTAGAAGTTTATAATATGTACCTCAGATACTAAGCATTTCATGAGTACTAGCCATCATTATTGCTATTAATATTAAAATAAGGGATTTTGCTATTAATACAGAAATACCTAGGGAATATCCTTAAATATAGATTTATTGGGTTGAATCAATACTAAATGGCAGTAATATTGCTAGAGTATAATCAAAGAGTTCAGAATATAAAATTTTTAAAAATTACCTGATCAAAATATAAGAAATGAAGTATAAACTAAAGTAATTGTAACATATAGCTAATAAGGAGTTACTGACCAATAATTGTATTGCCTAAGGCAATATCTATTTTTCTCAGTCCATTCTTTTTATTAATAAGCTTTTTAATGCCTTCATCTTTTCCTTATAAGCTTAGATTTGTGAGTATTTATCCCTCAGCAAACTGTGTATGACTATAACTTAATGACATACTATTTTTAGCAAATCCTGGAGATGTTGAAAAATTAATATGCCACATATATGATATAAAGAGGCTTGTCACTTTGAATTTGCTGCTTGAGCAACTTTGCTTTAAAAAGTATATAAATTACCCAGTGATTTTTAATGAGTTGAGACATTTTCATTGATATTAACTCTATAATATCATTTATGCAGAAAGAGGAATTCTAAATACGTTTTAAAACTTTCTTACAATTATTTTTATAAAAGTATAAATCCATATATCTTTAACTATTTATTTTCCCATCCATCAATCTGTTTTTTATAGAAAGCTATATTTGATTATAAAACCTAGTTATTAAGGATTTATGGAAACTATTCTAGTTAACTGAAAAATATAACCACTAATATTTTTCTAAGCAGAAGTCTAATAATTATCATAAATCCAATTAACATTATTTTTCAAAGTTTACAAAGTGTATTTGTACACTTTATCACATTAGAATTTCACAATTCTATGAGAATGAAAGAGAGATAATGTTATGGTTTGGATACCAATTATCCCCCACAGACTTGTGTTTCTCAGTGCAGCAGTGGGGCCTTTGAGGTGATGACTGGATCACACCCGTAGATTAGTCCATTGATGATGGAGTCATAATTTGATTACACAGTTGAGAAGTGGTAGAAACTGGTGGAGGTAGGGCCTCGTAAGAGGAAGGTGGTCGTTGGGAATGTGCTCTTTGAGGACTCTATCTTGTACCTAAGGTGGGTCTCTCTTCTACCCTCATCTCCCCTCCCCTCCTATCTCTGATTCTTGGTTGCCACAAGTGAGGCAAGCAGTTTTCTTCTGCCATGCTCTTCCTCTATGATATTTTTGCCCTGGTGCCAGCTGACTGTGGACTGAAACTATGAGCCAAACTAAATCTTTCCTCCTTTAAATTGATTTTCTCATGTATTTGTCACAGCAATGAAAAGTTGATAAACAGATAGTATGACTCCCATTTTGAACAGACAAAAAGGTATAAAGAAAAAGATTTGTTCAGTTTCATATAGTTACCATTTCAGTTAAAGTCAGTTTTAGTTTTTATTGTTATTTTGTTTTGTTTTTTAGGCACTAGGAATTGAACCCAGAAGGGCTATACCTCTGACTTACATCCCCAGCCTCGTTTAAATTTTATTTTGAGACAAAATCTCAGGATTGCTTCAAACTTATGTTCCTCCTGCCTCAGTCTCCCCAGCCTCTGGGATTACAAGTGTGGGGTCATCATTCATTCGAAGTCAACTGTCTTGATTTCTGTCCCATTGATGTTTCTATTATAGCAAAAAATTTCTTTGGAAATAGTAGCAAATTTGCTTTGTTCCCATATTGATTATACTTTCACTTAACAATATGTGCATTATCATTATTTTAACTCCTTAATTAAATATATAATTTAATTTAATTAATATTTTCTATGTGATTAAAAGTTCTTAACATTTAGGTGTTTTCTCAGAACTAAAATTATAATGAGTACCAATTTGGATAGTTTGTTAGTTTTCTATTTCTGTGAACAGGTTAACACTAACTTAGTAGTTTAAAACAGTGTCAATTTCTTACCCAACAGCTTTGGCAAGTCAGAAGTTTGGTATGCAATGGGTAGAGTATCTGCTCATTATTTCACAAAGCCAAAATCAGAGTGCCAAGGGAGCTGCGACTCAATCTAGGGTTCATAGTCTTTTTCTGAGACCACTAGTTAATAGAATAATTTATTTCCTTCTACTTTTCACACACTTTCCTAAGTCTTCAAGCCAGCAACATCAGGTATAGTACTGAGGCTTCAAATCTCTGATTTGCATGTTTTGCCACATTCTATGACTACTTCTTCAGCTTTTAAGGTCTCATGTGATTGCATTGGGCCTACAAAGACCTCTAAACTGTGACGGCTTGACTCACAATTTTGTAAATGTAATACTTTGATATTATACGAATATCCTGATACTGAGCAGTATCACTAAGCAGTGTATCACAGTTACCCATGTAATCGCAAAGGAAAACACCTAGTACTCTTCTATTTGGTATTGTTTTGCTGAGTTCTGATGTGTGGTAGTTTAGGTGCCATTGTGGACCATCAAGATAAAGCCCTATCATAAGTCTAGAAACATCTATACTTGGATAATCCAAGACAAATCTTCAATTTTAAAGTTAACTGATTGATAACTTCAATCATACCTGCAAAGTTTCTTTCTTATATAATACAGCATTAACTGGGGTGACACTAGGGACAAAGGTCATGTGAAAAAAATCTTCCTATCATAGATAGAGAAATAAATTATAAAATATTTTGAGATAGGAAAGACATTTCAAATTTTTGTTTGAAGGTAAACCTCTATCTGCTCAAAATTAATTTTAAATGATCCACTAGAAGATTCATTATGTAAAAAGTGAATTGTGATTAAAATTTGTTCAGAATGTATTTATTTGGTGCACAATAGTAGCCAATCATATTTACATATTTAGCAATTGCTATAGATAAGTACTAACAGAATCAAGACAAATAAAGACAAGACTATATATTAATAACTTTTAGTCCCTGATACATAGCATAGTATCTGACAAAACATATGTTAGATACAGATTTCACAATTATAAGATAAAAAAATTGTAAATTTTAACCCCAAGTCACTCATTATAGATAGAAATTAATTGGCATGTAAATTTAGCTAAAGAGAAAAAACAGGTTTTGTTTTTTTGTTTTGTTTTGTTTTGTTTCATTTTCCTGTAGATTTAGTCCATAGTGCCTAATTGGCAAAGGGGAAAAAGCTGACCCTGGGAAAGTAAGCAAGAACTAGATTATTAAAAGAGAGTTTTGGAAAGCTCAATGGAAAAAATGGCCTTGATATGAACAATCTAAAGGCTTTTCATAGATTTTGCACTTGAAAACAAACTTTTAATAAATACACTGCTTATTCTAAGCCATATTGGGGACGGGGAGAAAGGACTGGAAGAATTAGAGATATCACTAATATGGCTGCCCTATAAAATGTTTCACATATAAACAAATAAATGAAGTAATGCACTTTATGTATTTTTTTGAAATTATATACTACAGACTATCACTTGTTCTATGTATAACTTAAATTTCATGATCCATTAGCAGATTCATCGTCATGAGCAAGTACATATTTTCTCTGTGACCCATGATTAGACACCAAGAATACTCCCTAAGATTGCAAAATTGGTGAAATCATCATAATCAAAGATATTTTACAAGGGAACACACCTGCTCGCCTCTCCACTATTTGAAGCTCTTCAATGCCATCCTACTTCATTTAAGTTAATGAGGACATCCTGGAGAAGCTCAGACAGACTACTTTGCATTTTCTACTCCCTTCTTCCTTTTCCCACCTGTTCCATATCAGCAACCCAACTTTGCTATAATTATCATATTAAAAATGTCACTTTTGAAAAATATATGCTATAAGACATGCCTCTTATCTTTCCAGGGTCTTTTAATATTCTCCTTCATATAAACTTTAGCCCAATTAATTCATATTAATTGTGTCAGTTGCAAATAATGTTTTCTTCTTTTAAAAAATCATATGTATTTTTTATTAAAATTATTTCAGAATTTCATCTCGTTTTCTACATTGCAGAACAGTTTAAATAGCATTATAATGTTCTTATTTTAAAATTTTGAAAAAATCTCATCCTTGAGCTCTGTGTATTTGGGGAGGGAAAAGATATTACCACTGTGTTACTCATGTAATAATGACTTTCTTTCTGCTTTCTATGTTACACCCTTTTGGGCATATCATAGGGGTAGTAGTTGGATATTAGATTTCCTGAGTCAAGGCATTAAATCTCCTAACTTCCTGTTTTCTACCACTCTTTGCTTGTTGCTTTTGTTCTATTTTCCAGAAACTTTGCTAAAATTGTCTTCCAAGTACTATATTGAATATTTTTTCTGCCATATATTAAACTTCTAAGATCTCTTTTTTTCTAAATTTTTGTGCTATGTTAATGTTTGTGTTATTATCTTTCTGAATACATTTTCTCCTTTAAAAAAGATAAACTATAATTTTTGAGAATTTTTATTATCTTTCTCATTTTCTCTATCTTGTATATTTGAGTATTACCTTTATGTGTACTTTGAGGTTTCAGGAATAAATGGGGGTCAATACAAAATTTCATTTTCAAGTTTAACTGAAATCTAAAAATATATTACTGGTAGCCATAGTCAAATAAAACATCATTCATATTTACTGAATAATGTAATATTGTTACTTATAATGAAATAGTTAAAGCAACTAATATCTCTTTATTTTAGTTGTTTATATGTTCAGTTTTCAGAGCAACTTATAATCCTGGAATGACATAAGATTTACCATGTGATTTTCTAAATTCTGTGTCTTTTGTAAAGAATGTATATTCATTAAAACTCAGTTTTATTATTTTGATTAGCAAAGAAACTAAGAAAGCAATTATTAAGGCAAAATTCTTATGGATCCTCATAATAAAATTTTGTCCCTATTGTAATATATGATATTGTGATTCTTGAGGCTGGCCTCAAGAATTTATTCTTGCCTTTTCTACATAATGCTCATAGTGTCCTCCAGGTACTCGATTTTGAGCTTGAACCAGTGGTAATTCTGGCTAACAGAATACAGATGGAAGTGTCAGTGTGCTTAGGGCTTAAGGAAACTCATGCTTTTATTTTTTTACATATTTTTTCTTATCTTCTTGTTATCACCTATGGGAGAGATTTCCTTGGGTTCTCCAGGAAATAGAAACAAAAAAGTGTCTGTGTGTGTGTGTGTGTGTGTGTGTGTGTGTGTGAGAGAGAGAGAGAGAGAGAGAGAGAAGAGATGGTTGGGAGAATGGCAGAAAGGATTTTAAGAAATTTACTACCATGATTCTGGAGACCAACATGTTCCAAGATTTGTATTAAGCAAGCTGGAGACCCAAGGAATCTAATAGTGTAAATTTCAGGCCAAAAGCCAGAACTGAAAAGCCAGTGTTTCAGTTTGAGTTCAAAGGCAGAAAATGACCATACCCTAAATCACGTCAGTCAGTCCAGAGAAGTTGTCTCTTAACTTGAGATAAGGTTAGACTTTTTAATTTAATTGGAACTTTAACTGATTGGATAAGGCCCATCCACTTTAGGAAGAAAATATTTGTCTACCCATTCAAATGTTAATTGCATCGAAAATCACCTTGAACAGACAAACCAATAATAATGTTTGACCAAATATCTGTGATCCTAAAGGCCAAATAAATTTGACACCTAAAATTAACCATTATCCCTGTCCAACTTCCTGCTTCACAGCCTGAGTCTCAGAATAAACTAAATTAAAGCTGTACCAATTCAGTTCAGCCAGTTCCATGCTAGACATAGAGCTATGCAGTCAAGATAAGTTTATATTAGCAAACACAGAATGTACAAATACAGGAAAATAAATGATTTTTTGTATTAAGTTATTGAATTGAGGGTGTTTGGTCATGCAAAAATAGTCTATCTAGCACTTAACATTTTGTCTAACTGAATGGCCAAATATATTATGAGATGACTGAACAAAGTCACATTAATGTGTCTAATTTAAAGATCAATGTCGACATCGAAATATGCTTCTTTAATTTGAGCCATTACTACATGTGCTGTATGAAAAACTAAAAGTGCACTTTTTAGGTGGGAAACTAGTGTGAATATAAATGCCAGTATATATATCCCACAGGTGATTGAAAGTAGTATCTAAAATCAGTTGCTGAAGCAATCTGATATTTTTCATTTTGGACTTGGCATATCTGTGTAAGCATTTATGCTCTGTACTTGGGTTTTTAATAGATTTTCCTCCATAATTTATGTTAACTCCACCAATTTTCTGTTCCCATTCTTGTCAGCACTTAATATATTTCCAATAAGTGTGTTATGACAACCACTTTTTACTCTTCGGGAATCTGATCTGTCACAAGTGCACCTCTAAAAATATCATTTGCAACTTTCCTAATTTCTACTGCACTAATATGAGGTCTAAGAATATATGTGCAATGTGTTTCTAACACAGAGCATTAATATACCCAGAGAAACAGGAAAATACCTAAATGCTATTTGAAAATCTTTCATAAAATAAAATATTCTCTTGTCTAAATTACACTTAGCCTCCACTAAAGATAACTTAAATTATTCTTGAAAAAAGACAAATCTATTGACGATTGAATTCAGAATCCAGATTAGATGCTTGGATTTAAATATTTTGCCCTTTTCTTATTAGCCGTGTGATTTTTTTCTGTAGCCATTTATTTCCTCACTTTAATGCCAAGCTTGCAGTTTCCTTATGATGATTAAATGAGAAAATACATGCAGCAGATAGTTTAGATTTGATGATTTCTTCACCACACTATGTCTTCTTTGTATTTTATTTACAAAGAGCCCTGTTCATTTCTTGAGAGGCTACTTAATGTCAGTTTAAGCTCTTACAAAATACACTTTTAGCACTGAAAATGTCAAGTGACCTCCAATGTGTAATAATAATTATAATAAAAACAAGAAGATATTAGCAGAGTTATGAGATCATAGTGTGTACATATGGAAATACACTAAGTAAATGATTCTAACAGGTAGAAAATCATTTTGCTGTTTATATCCATTAGAACTCATATCCAATTGAGAAACTACTATTGTTAATGATACTGTATTACTATTTTCTTATGCCTCAAAGAAAGATTTACAAAGGAAATATCTATTAAAATAGTTTTAGTATTTTATTCTGCTAAGTGGTAAAGTGTTTTATATATAATAAAAGTGTATCAGACCTAATAGAATAGCATTTATGAACAATTCACAATGTTCTAGCAATTCAATATACACATTAAATATTAATTTAAAACATACTCCAAGCATGTGAGAAAGTGACTGTGATTATCCCCATTTGACAGGTAGAAAACGTAACTGCCAAGCATTTATGTCACTTAACTGAAGCCAGATAGCAGGAAAAAGACAGTCAATGTGAAAATATAGTAGCAGTCTCTTTAGACATTGCTCTAGCAATATCCCCCACTATTCAAACTTAAATATAGTATTCAACTTTTAGATTAAACTTTCTCCATCTTTTAGCTACTTCAACTATTTTCATTCCTTTTACATTTCCAAATCAGTGCTGTTGGACCAGAATACAAAACACCTCCAACACTTCTATTTCTTGCTTCTATAGGATTCCATGCTACCATTGTGTATGAAGTGCTTTCCATCAATTCTCAACTCATCCCTAGTAAGACCCCATTTAGTAGTGAGCAATGGACAGTTCACACACTGTATTCCAAGCATCACCAATATTCTGTTGCTTCCTACTTGTCACATTCATCCCAGGAGAAAGAAATGTTTTGTAATTCAGAGAAAAAAAAATGTATGTATTTTTAACTTATGCATCCATAATGAGACTAATTTTCTCTCTGAGCAAACCTGATTCTAAGTGGTATTTGACTCTGAATATTTACCATATATTCACTCTCTTGAGACAGAATTTTGTAAAAAATCACTGTTGATATTTTGTATCTCTCATCTTTCAGATCAATTAGCAAATCTTGTTATCTTGCCTCTTATGAATCTTTCAAATATATATGCTTTCCTTTCCTTTACATTTTTTTTCCTAGAACTAGCTACCATGATATCCTTTCTGGGCAATTGAAATGCAACTCTGTGAACTTGTCCCTCTGCATTCAATGTAGTCTATCTCTACCAAGGCAATGAGTTCACAAAGCCAGTTTGATTAGATCAATATACTTAAAATGCTGATATTGCCTTACATCATCATTACTTTCCATGTTCTACCCCCTCTGGCCTCCTTTCGAATGCAAACATGAACCTCAGCCTTCACTGCTGGGCAGTTTATACATTTCTTCCTCTTTCTTAAATATTTCAGATATTTTTGTTCCTTCATATCAAAGTTTAATTTCCTCAAAGGAAACTTCCCTTATCACCAAGAACAGGTCTTTTCCCACTCCTATGGCATTGTGTTGTCTATCCTCACAGAACTTACTTTTAGTTGTATTGTTACATGTCTGTGACCATTTTGGTAACATCTGCCTCATCTATCAAAGAACCATAAGTTCCAAAAGAATGGAGATCCTGTCAAATATTGAGTATTGAGAATAAAAAGCCCTTAATAAATATTTGTTAAAAATAGATTGGTTGATATCACTGTAAGAGAAGTCCTTTATTCCACCCAAAGTGAAATGTCTTCTTTCTAGAAACTATAAAATTATTTCTTTACCAATTGTGTTTTTGGTTTTAATTTTTTCTTTCAAATTCTTTCTCTCTATGTAAGTCAGTTTTACAAATTAATTTACTGGGAGGAGCCTATGTTGAAGTTTTACCAAAAAACATAAGTAAATGTGAAGGCGAATTGTGGTTGTACATAAACATTTTCTCCCTCAAGATTATGAGTTCTAGTTTGCTGAAATCATTTATTGATTCTAGAAGTTTTCTGGTAGAATATTTTGGATCCTCTAAGTATAGAATAATGTCATCTGCAAATAATGATAGTTTGAGTTCTTCTTTTCCTATTCATATCCCTTTAATTTCTTTCATCTGTCTAATTGCTCAGGCTAGTGTTTAAAGGACTACGTTGAATAGCAGTGGTGAAAGAGGGCATCCCTGTCTTGTTCTCATTTTTAGAGGGAATGCTTCCAATTTTTGTCCATTTAGAATGATGTTTGCCTTGGATTTAGCATAGATAGCTTTTACAAAGTTGAGGTATGTTCCCACTCTCCCAAGTTTTTCTAGCATTTTGAACATAAAAGGGTGCTGTATTTTGTCAAAAGCTTTATCTGCATCAATTGATAAAATCATATGACTCTTATCTTTAAGTCTATTGATGTGATGTCAAATCAACACCCATAAATCAACTGCATTTCTATACATCAGTGATAAACCCTCTGAAAGAGAAATTAGGAAAAATATCCCACTCACAATAGCCTCAAAAAAATAAAATACTTGAGAATCAATTTAACAAAAGAGGCGAAAGACCTCTACAATGCAAACTACAAGACACTGAAGAAAGAAATTGAAGAAGACCTTAGAAGATGGAAAAATCTCCCATGCTCCTGGTAGGCAGAATCAATATTGTCAAAATGGCCATACTACCCAAAGTGCTATATAGATTCAATGCAATTCCCATTAAAATTCCAATGTCATTCCTTATAGAAATAGAAAAGGCAATCATGAAATTCATTTGGAAGAATAAGAGACCCAGAATAGCCAAAGCAATCCTTAGCAAGAAGAGTGAAGCAGGAGGCATTACAATCTCAGAACTTAAATTATACTACAAAGCTATAGTAACAAAAATGGTATGGTACTGGCACCAAAATAGACATATAGACTAATGGTATAGAATAGAAGACACAAAGAAGAACCCACTTAAATACAGTTAATTTATACTAGAAAAAGGAGCCAAACACCTACACTGGAGAAAAGATAGCCTCTTCAACAAATGGTGCTGGGAAAACTGGAAATCCATATGCAGCAAAATGAAACTAAACCCCTATCTCTCACCATGCACAAAATTCAACTCAAAGTGGATCAAGGACCTGGGAATCAGACCAGAAACCCAACGCCTAATAGAAGAAAAAATAGGCCAAAATCTTCATCATGCTGGATTAGGACCATACTTCCTTAACAAGACTCCTGTAGCATAAGAAGTAAAATCAAGAATCAATAAATGGGATGGATTCAAACTAAAAAGCTTTTTCTTAGCAAAAGAAACAAAATGAAGTGAACAGAGAGCCAACATTCTGGGAACAAATCTTTGCCCCACACACATCCGATAGAGCACTAATCTCCAGGATATATAAAGAACTCAAAAAACTTAACACCAAAAATCAAACAACCCAATCAATAAATGGGCCAAAGAGCTGAACAGAAACTTCACAGAAGAAGGTACACAATTGATCAACAGACATATGAAAACATGTTCAACATCTCTAGCAATCAGAGAAATGCAAATCAAAACTACCTTAAGATTTCATCTCACACCAGTCAGAATGGCAATTATCAAGAATACAAACAACAATAAGTGTTGGCGAGGTTGTGGGGAAAAAGGAACGCTCATACATTGCTGGTGGAACTGCAAATTGGTACAACCAATCTGGAAAGCAGTTTGGAGATTCCTTAGAAACCTTGGAATGGAACCACCATTTGACTCAGCTATCCAACTTCTTGGTCTATACCCAGAAGACTTAAAAACAGCATACTACACTGACACAACCACTTCAATGTGTATAGCAGCTCAATTCACAATAGCTCAACTGTGGAACCAACCTAGATGCCCTTTGATAGATAAATGGATAAAGAAAATGTGGTATATATACACAATGGAATATTGCTCAGCAATAAGAGAGAATAAAATTATGGCATTTGCAGGTAAATGGATGGAGTTGGAGAATCATGCTAAGTGAAATAAGCCAATCTCAGAAAACCAAATGCTGAATGTACTCATTGATAAGTGGATGCTGATCCATAATGTGGGGAAAGAAATGGGAACACTGAAGGAACTCTGTTCACAGGGGTGTAAGGGGGGAGGGGGCATGGGGACAGTAAAGGTGGTGGAATATGATGGTCATCATAGCCCTTGCTTTATGTATGACTGCATGTATGTTATGATTCTATATCACTTACAACCAGAGAAATGAAATGTTATCCTCCATCTGTGCACAATGAATCAAATTGCACTCTGATATCATGTAAACCTAAATAGAACAAACAAATTAAATATGGAAAAAAAGATTATGAGCGCTATATTTCTTTCAAGTTACAAATGAAAACCTTGCAACAGTGTTTTAGTAGAGGGAATTATAATCTTATTTTGACTAGTGGGATGGATCTTTTAAAAAATGGTTTAAAGCAAAGAAAGGTTTAATGTAAAGATTTCACTTATACCACATTGTCAGGCGTGAGTACAATCAGTACAAGCAAAGCCATCCTAAACTGTCCAGAGCCATGGGAGATAAGAGCAAAAACCAATGAGGTGATGAAACCAGATGGGCCAGATGTTTCCTGCATTTAGTAAGTGTTGATTGAGAGCTAACTTTTACAAGTCTTAGATAAAGCTGTGTATTATTTGGAAATAAGCAGAGCCTTAATTAAAGAACTAAAGAAACTGAAATTTTTGCCTGAGATTTTAATGACAAAGTCTGAAAAAATGTACAAGAAAAAGTTCAAATATGTAAGAGAAAAACAAAGTGCTCAAATTAACCTCCTTTAATTAAACATAAATTAATAGGCACTATTAGCAATGATATTTAAAATATTTTAAAAATCAAGCAAAATGAATAATGAACAAAAAGATTAGACACAAGCCCATCTGTCCATCTGGAGCATATCCACTCTTTATCTGACCTGTGTGTGACCACAATCTTCCCAATAGATGCCAAGTTATTTTCACTTCTACATAAATATTTGGAATAAATTCAGTCTGTCCTTTGAAGAATTAAATTCTCAGCACCAAGTATCTCCTTTATTTAGCCCATTATAATATTCTTCCCTTAAGCCAGATGTTTAGTCCCTTACTCAGATTTTGATTTTTCAGCAGTTTTTAATAATGCTGACTTTTCAGAGTTTTTACTGTAATTTAAATTACAATTTTCACTAATATATCTTTTCGGCATTCTAAAGTGCTTACTGATATTAAGAAGTATAATTGCTCTGTGGTTGGAAATGCATGGTCCAATAAATATGAAGATGGTTTTCTTCTGCCCTCTTGAAGAAAGCTTTTGAACTAAAGTTCACAAGTATATTATAGATTTTTTCAAAATATTTTATATGTAATGAAATTATGTGGGTGAGTGGCTGTGTATTTGTACAATCTGTTGACATCTTCCCAGAATGACATACATTCTGTCTTAGTTTTGTTTTTGCAGACATGGATTGTATAACTTTTTCTTTTTTTTTTTTCTATTCTGTTCTGCTGTTCTTAAGAGAACAAAGGCTTCTGTATTTAGTGACCTATGCCATATACACATTTACCAAAAAGTAAGCTTTTGAATAAAATAAGTAATTGAATAAATTGATAAAATGTTAACTATATAAAAATTTACAAATTTCTGCTACTAATCAACTCTCAAAAATATGCTGTGTAGGTAGAGTTACCATTTATTTATTCAGTAAGTCAAAAGATGTTTGTTGAGTATCTACTGAAAGATAGGTATTGTTTTAGGTATTAATGACAAAAGAGACAAAGCTCCTACTTCATGCCACTCAGGAAGTGAGAACAGTAAAGAAATAAAGCAGTGTATATTCAGATCATGAGAATATGGTAAGTTTATGAGAAAAGGGATATTTAGGGATGTGTTAGTCTTTAGTACCACATCCAATGATGGCCATCTCTTGTTATACACACTCTTGTGTAGTGTCCTCCCTAACTATAGTAGTTTAATACAGCCTGTCACTCCTTGCATTAATTAAACATGATATATAGTAAATCATTACCAATATAAGCAGCATTAAGATAGTATATCACTTCTATGTTTAAGTTATAAAAGGTCTCCAGCTTCTGTTTGGTTTGTTCTCTCCTTGGGATGTCCTTCTCTGGAGAACTCCAGCTATCCTTACATGTCCACATTATGGAAGCCAGCAGAGAGAATTGCATGGCACGAAACTGAAGGCTTCAGCCTCTCTAGTGAGGGCAAGTAATGTGGGAGACAGGAAAGAGGCTGGGTGAGACAATTGCAAATTATCATTTAGAAAATCACTTGTTTTGAGGGAAAACTTTTTTTTGTGGCATTGCTCTTATTTAAATAAAGGCTAATTTACTTAATATTAATTTTCTTTGAAGCTTCCTTTATCTCTTTCCCTCTACCTCCATAGTCAGTCCTAAGAGTTTTCACAGCAGGAATTTTAAAGCTGAGATAATACCCAGTACTGGTAAGTGTGTAAAAATACAGCTTTTAGTGGTGTAAATTGTTGCATATTTGAGGACAATATGAATACTCTGTGTAACCCTAAAAATACACACTTTTAACCCAGCAATCCTACTTTTAAAAATTTATACAAATACTTAAATTTAACATGCATATTTCAAGTACTGTTGTGGCAATATGTCCAGAATAAATGCTAATTTTTAAAGCTAGATTACACAGAGGATATATAATATGATTCTATTTTTGGTAATTAATAAAATAACAAAATGCATTTATATTTGTGTATAAATGCATGCATAAAATATAGTCCTAAATGCTTATAGGAATCAACTCTGATGAGTTGTACAAGAATAAATGCTTTTCTTTTTTAGTTGTCTGTATTTTTTGGAGTAAATACACATGAGGTACGTAATCAGAAGACCTAACAATCCCAGATTTTCTCATTCTCTGTGTGTGATGTGAGTCCTGGTATGCCCTGCACATTTATCTCCATCCTCATAGCACATGATTTGGATCCTGGTCTCTAAATTGTGTTTGTTATAAGCAGAACATTATGATGGCAAATTTAAAACTAGAAGAAAAAGAGGATATTTGAATTTGGAAACCTGGAAAAGGCATTTTGTAATTTACCTGCATGCAAGTGCTGGCTGGCACCTAATTGTTTTTTTTTTTGGTACTGGAGACTGAACTCAGAGGGACTTGACCACTGAGTCACATCCCCAGCCCTATTTTGTGTTTTATGTAGAGACAGGGTCTCACTGAGTTGCTTAGCGCCTCGCCATTGCTGAAGCTGGCTTTGAACTCGCGATTCTCCTGTCTCAGCCTCCCTAAGTGCTGGGATTACAGACTTGCACCACCATGCCCGGCACACCTAATTGTTTTATTATCACACTCACGTTCCCTGTAATACCTTTCTTTACAGGGAATGTCCTAATCATACCTTTTTCATGCTGCTTTCTCAGATACCCACAGCAAGCTAAGACTTCCCTCTTCTTTGACCTTCAAGTTGAGCAGTAAAACCATAATGTAATATTCAATATTTTTCTACCTTGTAGATGTTGATCTTGACTGTAAACTCTTTCAAAGAGGCCAGGTTTTTCATTTTTGTGTCCTCACTGGGATTAAACTACATTCACTTAAACAAATCACTCTACTCACTCTCTCAGTTGCATGATGAGAGAGAAAGACAAAGACATGCAAGGAATTTGAAAAGATCATATTAAAAAAAACTTTTGTTTTTTTAAAAGCATATGTACATAATAAATATTTGAAAATCTTTATAATAATGAATGAAATATTCATCAACCTATGTTTCATTGTAAACAAAATGATGAGTAAAATGTTTGAAATTATGTTGAAATTATGCCATACAAATATAGTGGATTGTATCTATATCAAACATAGGGACATATGAAAATAAAAGCAAAAATGCCCCTTCCTGAGCAGTTAATTTCAGCATTTTTTGGTAAATCTTGGCTCACTTACAAGGGATCATCTCCTTTGCAAGGAAGACGGTAAATTCATGTATATATCAGGATAGATGATTAGCTTGCAGGAACTAGAACCACTGAGTGCAAAGTGGTGCTTCCTAATGAATTTAAAATATGGGACCCACTCAGGTCACTGCACTTTCCACCTAGCCCTAGCCTGCCTGAGGACCACCTTGCCCCAGCTCCCTGAGCCCACTGCTTCGCCAACCAGACTGCTGCTTGATGTTCTGTTGCTGGGATCAGCAATTGACACGGAGGAGAGAAAGGACAGTATCTGAGAGCAACAGAAGCAGTGGAGGATAAGCTCCCCTGTCCCATGAGTGGAACCCTGGGGAGACTCCTGGGATACAGTCTCCCAATGTAGAACAACATCTACAGGGCTCTAGAGGTACATTAATTCAACAAGCCAGACAACTCACCACACAATAAATCACCTGGAATCTCATTAAACCTAAGCCCCACACCCCAGAACTCCACCTACAGGAACTCCTCTCACAGAACCCAGTGGCAAACACACTCTGGGAATGGAGGGGACAGCTCTTCCCATCCCCACACCACTATGCCAAGAAGGGTAGTTGAGAAGCCTTAAACTCTAACTAGCAACCTGGTGAGCAACACAATAAAAAAAAAACTCAACAGCTCATGACCCATACTCATATGCTCAGTTCATACCTCAAAAAGAAATGAAAAGAAAATCAGTTGGGCACAGATAGCAAATGTACTCTCATTGACTAATTTGTCCATTGTAATGGAAATGACTTCTTAACATTTCATCAAGATTTTTCTTTTTCTTAATATGTAGTAATTGAATCAAGGACATTTATAGATATACATATTTGTATCTGTCTTATCATTTTTATCCTTTCTTTTTTTGAAGGTAGCTATTTTTCCTTAATTTTTTAGGGTTGGGGTTTTTGATTAGTATATTTCAATTTTGTTTTTATTATCTTTTCCACTTGTCTATTTCCCTTGTTTGTCTCTCTCTTTTTCCTTGGATTAACAGCTAAATTCTTCTTTCAATCTGCCACTCTTCCATTAAATTTTTACTTCTATTATTTTCCCCTCTATCCTTATTATTTACCCTATTTACCCTTTGATATAGCAAACATTTTTTGACCCTTCTGTTACGTTTTGAATGTAAGGTGTTCCCCAAAAGCTCATGTGTGAAACAATGTAAGAGGTTCAGAGGACAAATGATTGGATTATAAGAGTCTTAACCTGATCAGTTATTTAATCCCCTGATAGGGATTCACACTCAGAAGTGGTAGAGTATGGATGCAGGAGGTGATAATTACAACACAGCTTTGTGTATATATTTGTATCTAGAGAGTGGAGTCTGTCTCTGCTGCTTGAACACCATTATGTGAGCTGCTTCCCTGCTATACACTCTGCCATGATATTCAGCCTTTTCTCAAGCCCTGAGGAATGGAATTGACCTTCTATGGACTAAAACCTCTGAAACTATAAACCCTCAAATAAACTTTCTTCTCTATAATTGTGCTGTTCAGGTTCTTTACCCACAGCAGGTAAAAGGCTAACAAAAACTCCATTTCTTCTTCTTTTCTCTTAATAAACTCTACCCTTAACACCTCTTAGCATTTATTGTTTTAGATGATACCAGGCTCTACCACCAATGCTATAATCAATATTTAATGTGATGGAAGTCATAATCAACACCTGTTGTTTGATTTTATGACAGACATAATTTATGATTATTTATTCACTGTTTTTATTGATAGAAATTCCTTACCCTATTATTTCTGCTTATTGTGCCAATTAACATTGTAGACATCATAATAGGAATGAAATGCCTAGTCTATTGCTATATATTGTTTGCATAGGTTATTGCTATTATTGTGTTCCCTCCTAATCTATGATGTACTAGAATCATACAGGGACACTATAAGCTCATAGGGGGTAGAAACTCTTCAGCTTCAGATCCATCAAGATAGATAGATAAATGGACAAAAAGAAAATGGTATGAAAAAGCAAGGGAACGGTTTTGATTTGCATTTCTCTAATTACTAGAGTTGTTGAACATTTTCTCATATATTTTTTGATTGATTATATTTCTTCTTCTGAGAAGTGTCTGTTCAGCTCCTTAGCCCATTTATTGATTGAATTGTTAGTTTCTTTGCTGTCAAGATTTTTGAGTTCTTTATACATCCTGGAGATCAATGCTGTATCTGACATGCATGTGGCAAAAATTTGTTCCCAAAATGTAGGGTCTGTCTTCACCTCATTGTTTCTTTTGCTAAGAAGCTTTTCAGTTTTAATCCATCCCATTTATTGATTTTTGATCTTATTTCTTGTGCTTTGGGAGTCTTGTTAATGAAGTTGGGGCCTAATCTGACATGATAAAGATTTGGGCCTACTTTTTCTTCTATTATGTGTAGGACCTCTGGTCTAATTCCTAGGTCCTTCAAAACTACTCTAAAATTTCATATAACTCTAGTCAGAATGGCAGTTATTAAGAATATGAGCAACAATAAATAATAACGAGAATATGGGTAAAAAGACATGCTCTTACGTTGCTGGTGGGACTGCAAATCGATGCAACCAATCTGGAAAACAGTCTTGAGATTCCTTAGAACACTCAGAATGGAACCACCATTTGACCCAGCTACCCCACTCCTCGGTCTATACCCTAAAGACTTAAAAACAACATACTACAGTAATGCAACCACTTCAGTGTTTATAGCAGCACAATTAACAATTTCTAAACTGTAGAAGCAACCTAGATGCCCTTCAATAGATGAATGTATAAAAAAAATGTGGTGTATATACACAATGGGATATTACTCAGCATTAAAAGGGAATAAAATCATGGCATTTGCAGGTAAGTGGATGGAGTTGGAGAGCATTGTGCTAAGAGAAGTAAGCTCATCCCAAAAAACCAAAGACCAAATGTTCTCTCTTATTAGTAGATGCTGATCCATAATGGAGATGGGTGTGGGACCATGGAAGAAATGGAGGAACTTTGAAAAGGGCAAAGAGGAGGATGGGAGGGGGCATTGGGGTAGAAAATATGGGTGAATAAGATGGACATCATTACCCTAGGTACATATATGAAGACACAAATGGTCTAACTCTACCTTGGGTACAATCAAATAAATGAAAAATTATGCTCCATATGTGTACTGTGAATTGAAATACATTCAGTTGTATTAAAAAAAGAAATAAGCCAGACGCGGTGGCGCAAGCCTGTAATCCCAGCATTTAGGGAAGCTGAGACAGGCGAATAGTGAGTTCAAAGCCAGCCTCAGCAATGGCGAGGTGCTAAGCAACTCAGTGAGACCCTGTCTCTACATAAAGCACAAAATAGGGCTGGGGATGTGGCTCAGTGGTTGAGTGCCCCTGAGTTCAATCTCCAGTACCAAAAAAAAAAAGAAAGAAAAAATAAAAATTTTTTAAAAAGTAATGAAACAATCCATAACATACATCAGAACACCTCAACGACAGATTCCAAGAACACTACAGTGGAGGAAATGTCAGTGATGGAATTTAGAAAGTTCATGATTAATCTGATCTATGAGGTAAAACATGGCATAAGGGGTAAAATCAGAGAGAAAGTACAAGAAATGAAAGATTACTTAAATAAGAAGATAGATATTTTGAACAAGAATCAACTGGAAGTCTTCAAAATAAAGAAATCAGTCAAACAAATTAAAAATTCAATTGAAAGCATCACTAACAGACTAAGCCACTTGGAAAATAGAGCTTCAAGCAACAAAGGCAGAATATATAATCTTGAAAATAAAATTGACCATGAAGAAATGATGTTAAGAAACCATGAACAAAATTTTCAAGAAATATGGGATAACATGAAAAACCTAATTTAAGATTCATTGGTGTAAATGAAGGCTCTGAATTGAATTACAAACTAAAAGAATGCACAGTCTTTAATGAAATATCAGAAAATTTTCCAAACCTTTAGAATGAAATGGAAAATCAAATACAGGTGGTATACAGGATTCCAAATATACAAAATTATAATAGATCCACTCCAAGACACATTATTATGAAATGACTCACATACAAAGGATAGAATTTTTAAAATGGCTAAAGAAAAGTAACTAGTTACATTTAGAGGTATACAGTCCAGGTCTCACATGATTTTTCAGCCCAGACAGTAAAAGATAGGAGGATCTGGAATAATATATACCAAGCTCTGAAAGAAAATGAATGCCAACTGAGAATACTATATCCAGCAAAATTAAGCTTTATATTTGAAGATGAAATAAAAACATTTTATGGTAAACAAAAGTTAAAAGAATTCACAACTAGAAAGCTGGCACTAAAAATATACTTATTCGATCTATGGTTTCTTTATTAAGTTTTTGTTTGGAAGACCTATCCAATGGTGAAAGAGCTGTGTTAAAGTCTCCAAGTATTATTGTGTTGTGGTCTATCTGATTCTTGTATTTGAGAAGGATTTGTTTGATATATGTAGAAGCTCCATTATTTGGGGCATAGATATTTATGATTGTTATGTCTTGTTGATGTATGATTCC